>OY728143.1:1727783763-1727997799 GCA_963277665.1 Viscum album
CTTTCTACTGATGTAGTGAATTTTATCACATTTCATGACCACGTCATTACTTGAAAATTGCAGGTTGTTCCTAACTCTTTCACTTTTATATTACTTTTCTTATTTAAAATTATATATTTTATGTACATATATCATTTCATAGGTTCACATTGAGGAAAATGAAATATTTTAAGTGGGGGGAGGGGACAACATTTTGGGATAGATATTTAGGATTTTAATTTGTGTGTTTTGTGTGTATTTTCTATTAAGTTTTTGGTTAAAATTTTCAATAAAACCAAAAAACAAAAAAATATCATCAAAAAAATGTATATCATGTAATATTCTCATATGGAACATATGGAAAATGTTTTTTTTTTCGAAATCAAATGGTAGAATGATAATCATGAGTAAGATTTTATCATCAGGGGTTGATTTTTATAAAAATTGATGTTGTCGATGATATAATTGGTTGTGTCATTATAAAAACTTTTAGATTTTGGTATCATTATTTGTGATTTTTTTTCATGGTAAATTGTTTCATTGATTTCTCCAAAAAAAAGTCGGTCAACCCTGACTTGTGAAATTTTTCCTACTCAATTTAAGGTATAGTCAAGTTAGGTAAAACAAATTCATTGTTTAATCCAAACATTTTTTTTCTCTTCTTATCAGTTTCATTACTATACCGAATTGAACTCTATGTGTGTACCTGCTATTCAACTATTTTTCCCCCTCAAAAAAGAAAAATGTTTGTTGTGTCTTAGGAAGGTCAAAACCACTCTTCCTCAACCTTTGATCTTGTTATAATTATTACAATTAGTGTCATGAAAAGATCAAACATGGGTTGAGAGTTGAATGTGATATTTGTTCCAAGTGAAACTTAAAAAAACAAAAAATAATAATAAATGGGGGGAGTGATTAAATGTACAACATATGGGGATATATAGGTCAGGAGCTTAAGTTTTGACTATTGGGAATTCTTAAGTGAGTGGGTCTTGAAATTTGGTTGCAAAGGAATGTAGAACAGGTTTGGTGAATTAAACTAGGTAAGAATAATAGTTTTACTTAGCATAAATATACTGAATAAAGGGTGGATTCATGAGTATGGAATGATTTGAATAGACACATGTGGAGAATTAGTGGCATGGTAGACCTATGACTTCTTTCTCTATGATTAGTGTTATGAACTTCACTAGGTTTTGTTTTAACACAATTTATGAGATAATGAATTTAAAATTTATTGATATTTACTCTTGATAGGATTATTACTTTGCCTATATTTCCACTGTGGATTGAGAAATATGAACATGCATATCTTGTCATAATTTTTCTAAATACATGATATGAGGTTTCACTCATGAGTGCAAAAGGGTAACTGTGGGGGAGTTCAAAAAAAATTGTTGAATATTTTTTTGATAATAAATGAAAAAATTCCTCACATTGTGTTAAATAAGTTTATTTATAAAATATTTGGAAATAGATCATTCATTTGAAAATTTGATGAAAATTCTAGTTTTAACATTTAAAAATTCATTGTAGTATTTCAAACATAAATAATTCTATTTAAATTATTTGAACTTAATATTTTTTAAATTTTTCCCTAACTAAATTTTCTACAACTTTTATTCATGACATCTGAGCTAAATCATGCATTTGGTTGGAGAAAATGGTCCATGAAGTCAATCTTGGGATAGACTCACTAGATTGGACATCAGTTCTGTATTTGGGATGTAACTTCTACATTTGTGCTTGTATTGGGAAAAATTTGGATAGGAGATCAACCAAAACAATTATCACAGATCATCCTTATGGAAGGATATCTATTTCACGTGTTTTGAAGGTCAAACAGGCATTTCAACTTGAAATAAAATATGTAGATGAATTTCCTCATTCACTCTTCAAACCACTTGAAACCTAGCCTCCCCTTCACTCTATAAATTGGTTTTTTTATCATTTAGAGGGGTTGAGAAGTGAATTGGGAGATTTAAGGAAGAGTATAATTGGTTTCACTCCATTTCTCCTGGCATTTCAAGAGGGAGAGATCTTGAATATAGGATCCCTTCATCGAAGCCTTATTCTTCTTCTTCACTTTGTAATATTGATGTGATTTCAATAAAATCTTAGTTTCTATTCCATTTTTTTATTTTAAAATTTATTATTCTATTAATATTCCTATTTGTTCTGGAATTCAAGACTAAAAACAATATTGGGTCATACCCTTTCTAAACCCTTGTGAATGAAAAACGTTTCTACGATGACTACACTATCCATGGAAGTGTAGTTCTTTTTAGTAATAATTCTACCTATTACCTTATTCGTTAAATTATTTTGAATCAATGAGATACTGTAATTAAATTAAAATGATCTATGAATTGAGTTTTTAATTTAATTTTAACTAATAAAGTAATTGAATGATTCATTAAAAAACATGAAAGGTTGAGTAATGTGTTAATTTTGAGAGCACGACCCTAACCGGTGAAACAAAAGCACATGGGATAAATTTATAGAGTTCAAATATAATCACTAAACACAATTTATCCTCATTTTATATGGTGTATAAGTATCCTAATTTACCACTGACCATGCGCTAGACTTATAACGTCAATCAAATCAGGGTGCTACAATTACATGTTCCAAAACTAGCCCCGGGGTTAATTAATTTCATCTTTGTGGTTATGATAACTCTTGTAGGGTTCGAGGGTTAACAAATTAAGGTATCATAATTAAGTGTATATTAATTTAAAAGATAATTATTAATACGTAAGTGAATATGTATAGTTTGATTGATTACTCCTTTTAAAATATTTTCTAAAAAAATCTTCTCATTATGTTTTATTAATCAAATTTCATTTCAAAAACAAAAACAAAAAAATACAATCTTCTGACAATATAATTCCTCTTCTTATTTTATAAACATTGAACAACACCCCCCACCCCCCATCATCCATCTAAGTTGTTTATTTTGATTTATTTTACTTCCAAAATACCTTCAATATATTATTTTAAATTTCATCCTCCTTTAAGAGACAACCTTGGTCATCCCCTCTATTGCTCCTAAATAACCCAAAACCAAATATCATTTGAGAGTGATAACAACAGTGCCTTTTAGACTTCTTTAATAGAAAAATTAAATTTTTAGTTTTGTCAGATATCTTGGTGAAAATTTTTAGGACTCTATATTTGTTGAAAATATCTTAAGAATCCATCATGACAAGTTTGATTCTGAATTTTATTCATTGAAAGATAAAGACCATAAAACATTATCTCTAGATGATTTTAATATCACTCTCACAACTTATGAAATTAGAAGGGATAAGATAATGAACATCAAAACAAAAGATAATAAGTAAATGTCTTTTAAAGTATCCAAGAAATAAAAGACTAAAAAATTTCTTGAGGAATATGATATTTCTGAATCTGACTCTGAAAATGAGGTATATAAAAATATTGATGAAATTTTATCCTTGTTTTCTAAAAATGTGAGAAGTGGTACTGGTATATATAAAGGTAAAATTTCCTTGAAGTATTTTGAATGTGGATTTATTGGGCACTTTTCAGCTAACTTTCCTTAAATAGAGAAAGAATAAAATAGTGATGAAGAAGAAAGAAAGCCAAAAGGTCATTGAAGAATCAGGGTGATAAGGATAAATATTTTTCCAAAAGGAAAGATGGAAAATTATTTAAATCAAGAAGAAACAGTTTCTTATCTAAAGATGAAGAAGAAGAAAAATAAAGGTAAATCTGAAAATTATTTTGAAAAGGTTGAAGAGGGATAAAAGTTTCAAAAACTCTATCTTAGAAGTTAGATAATGTTATAGTATGGATAAACCTGAGAAGGATCAATAAAAGTTAACTTAAAATGATGAGAAGAAATCTAGAATTGTTTCTAAGAAGAATAAAGCTAGGAACATTATGTATGTGCCTAATATTAACAATGTATAGAATTTAGAAGTTTCTAAAAACACTAAGTTTGGAAAAATATCTATTAATTATGGTTCTGATAAGGTTGGAAAGAAATAATAGATGAAGAAGAAAGTTCAACTTGAAAATAGAAAGGTTGATGATCAACAATGTTCTGTTAAGAATGTTACTAAGAAACATACTCACAACACCAGTCAATCTGAAAGTTTTATAGAAAAATACTCTTTCTATAGATACTACTAGTATTGTGGTGGATTAAAACATATGGAAAATATGTGTTGGTTTAACCAAAAACATTACTACTATTCCATAGGTTATGGAAGACAAGGATTGAGGGGGATTCAATCCTCTCAAAATAAGAAGTCTGAGAAGGAATTTTGGATGAAACTAGAGAAGGTTGGTGTGAAAGTTAAGAATAGGTTCCAACCCATGGAAACTATTTGTGAAAGATGTGAACAACCTATACATATTTCTAAGGGTTGTCTTGTTTTTTTACAGGAAAAAAAGTTTCTTAAAAATTCTCAGAATCCGAAGGTGATGAATGAAAAGGGATAAGAAAAATGTCTTATTTTTGAAATTTATATGAAAGCAATAAAAGGATAACAACCTTGGATTATTGATAAAGGGTATTCTTCTCATATTTTAGGAAACTTAATGTTTTTGAATAATTTTAAAGACTTCAAAGAAGGATTGGTGACATTGAGAAATGATGAATCTCTAAGAATTGAAGGTGTTGGATCAGCCATCATTGGGAAAGAAAAGATGAAATCCAATAAATATTTATATGTTGATGGGATGAAACACAATCTATATAGTGCTTCACAACTTTTTGATGAGGGTAAAAAAGTTATCTTCAGAAAATATGGGTTTTTTTGAAAAGTGATGAAGATATAAATATAGTAACAAGAGGCCAACATACAAAATGAAACTCGTTCCAAGTTGGTGAAACACAAAACTATTGTTACTTGGGTATAGTGGAAGAAAATTAGTTGTCGCATAAAAAGATATTACACATGTGTTAAAGAAAAATAATAAATTTTTTAAATAAATATATTTTTTGTAGTATTCCTAATATGTCAAGAAGAAGAGATCAGTGTTTCACTATTTTTCATAAAGAAAAAATTACAAATTCAATGCATAAAAATGATGATATTTGTTCAAAACAACCCATGTAAATTATTTATTCTGATGTTTTTGGTCCAATGATAAAATAATAAACTAATGTATATATGTACTTAATCAATTTCATTTATGACTTTACTCACACTACTTATGTTATGTATATGAAACATAAGTTTGATCCTCTAAAATTTTTTAAAAGTTTCAGAAGGAAAGCTATGAAGGAATGTGAGTATTTATTTAAGAAGTTGAGAACTATCAATGGTGGTGAATATAATAATAAAGAATTTTAAAATTATCTTGAGAAGCATGGAATTCATCATGATTTCAGTTCACTATAAACACCTCAACAAAATCAGGTTGCTAAAACAAAGAATATAAGTCTGGTGGAAATGGTGAGAACTATGTTACTTGAACAAGATCTTTCTCATTGCTATTGTAGGAAATCCATGAGTAATATTGTGTATATTCAAGACTAATGTTTCTATAGATAAATATCAGAGATTAATCCATATGAAATGTTTTATGGAAAAACTCTAAGTTTGAAACACTTAAGAGTTTTTGGGAGTCCATGTGTTATAAAAAGGAAAGGTGGAAACCTTGAAAAGATTGAGTAAAGAGGTCAAGATTGTATTTTTCTTGGTTATGATCCAGAAGGAAGAAGATACAGATGTTTCTACAAAGAAATATAAATAATTTTTTATTCTAATGATGTGAAGTTATTGAAAATATTGAGGAATAAAAATATAATTATACTGATAAGGAATTTGATCAGGATAAGGAAGGATTTGTTAACAATTCTGATAAGGATACCAAAATTGGTAATCCTACTAAAGAAGAAGGATCAGACTCATCTATTTCAAGTGATGAGGATGAAACTAAAATCACTCATCCTATAATGAGGATGAAAGTGGAGGCTCAAAACATTATTAGTGATCAACATTAGAAGGTTCAAACTATAAAAACATCCAAAATTATTATACACAATTCACTGTATTCAAAAGTTTATCTGAATGATGTGAATGAATTTTTTGAGAATCCAGAATGGATTCAGGATATAAATTAAGAACTTGATCAGATAAAAAAGAATGATACTTGGTAACTCATTCCTAATCTTCATAAAAAATTATTAGTACAAAATGGGTTTTCTGGAACAAGATGAGTGAATAAGGCGAAGTGGTATGGAACAACAAAAGATTGGTATAAAAAGGTTACTCACAAATTGAAGGTGTCAATTTTGATGAGACTTTTTCTCTAGTGGAAAGGTTATAAAACATTATAATCTGTCTTGTTATTGTTTCATTTTTATGTTAAAAAATAAAATGGATTTGAAATCAACATTTATGAATGGTTATCAGAATGATTAATTTTACATTGAAAAACCATGTATCTTTGTTTTTTGTAAGTATAAAAGTTTTGTGTGCAGGTTGAAGAAAACCTTGTATGGGATAAAACAAGATCTAAGAGCATGGCATTCCAAATTAGATACTTTCTTAAGGAAGATGAGTTTTATGAAATTTAGAATTTATAGTAGTCTTTACATTAAATTAAGTCAAGATTTTTCTCTCATTGTAATAGTTTATGTTGATAACATTATTTTTGCTGTGAATGATGAAATAGCTTGTTAAAGATTTGCTGAAGAGAAGAAAAATGTGTTTGAGATGTCCATACTAGGATAAATGAAATACATTCTTTGGTTACAAATATTTAAAAAGAAGAAACACATTTTTATTTCTCAAGAAAAATATGCTAATGAACTTCTTAAGAAGTTCATAATGGAGAATTTGAAACCATTTTCCACACCAATTTCAGTGTGAACCATGTTGTCTAAAGATGGTGAAGGAAAGAAAGTTGATCAGAAAGAATTTTGGAATCTCATTGGATGTTTTTTATATTTGAATACCTCAAGACCTAAAATCGTTTATGATATTACCTTAAGTGAAATATTTTAGAGTTATCCTAAAGAATCATATTTAATTTATGTAAAAACAATTCTTGGATATATCTAAGTACCAAAAAAAAATTTAATCATGTATTACAGCTCAAAAAGTATTGAATTTTTTGGGTATTCATATGCTAATTGGATAGAAAAGGTTGATGATAAAAGATCCACATCTGGTGGAGTTTTGTTTCTGGGGAAAAATTTTATTTGTTAGAATATAAAGAAATATAATTCAGTAACTATTAGAATCTCTGAATATGAATATGTTTTTGACACTCAAGATACTACCTAAATTATGTGGATGAAAACTCAATTAAAGAACTTACTTGTCGAAGTAAAGTTATCCTTACTCTTATCATTTGATAATAAAAGTGAAATCAATATTACAAAGAATCAGGTACAACATTATCATTCAAAACATATTGATATAAAATATCATTTCATCAAAGAGCATGTGTAGAAGAATGAATTGAATCAAGAGTATTTTCCTATATCGAAACAAGTTACTGACATATTCACAAAACCTTTACCAAAGAAACCATTTTACAAATTAAGGTTAAACATGGTCGTCCAACTCCATTCTCATCAAGGTTGAGGTGTGTGTATTTTTTCCCTCTCATATTACCTTTGGATAGTGTTTTCAAGGGGAGAATTGTTTCATAAATCTATCATTATGGAATAATTTAAAAAGGGGGAGTTGTGGGTAAGTTGTGAATCCAGCATGTTAGTGTGTAAACTATTATAACTATTTATTATAGTGGTTATAAGAAACTAAATTTTTGTTTTCCAAGAAAGTTGAAGAATTATAGAAAAGATGAGGAAGAAAGGTGGGGAATAATTTTGAGGAAGAAAATCTGTAGAGATTTTAAAGTCACTACTTTTGGACAACATGGTTTTGTTGTCAATAATTTGTGATTTTTTCAAAGAGATAGATCACATAGGCTTGGAATTGTTTAAGATTAATTCATTGCTTGAGGTTAAAAAGTTCAGTAATTTATGAATCTTGGTTGACAAAAAATATAAAGGGGGAGATTTTTGGGACCGTTTTTTATGAGGAAGGCTTTTTGAATATAGAAGAATTTTTTTTTCAAGTGTATTGTCTTTTGTTGGTTTAGGAAAAAAATCAACTCACTTTGTAAAATTGGTGATTATGCTCAAAAATCATATTTAGAAAATCAGACTCACAATTATAAAGAAATTAAATTTGATTAAAGAGGAATTTTATTACTAGAAGATAGGGAAGTTTTAATACTTTCCTTGGTAAATCTAATGATGCTAAAGGTGATCATTCAAAGTTCAAATATCACGGAAAATGGGGTTCTTGATAAAGTTAATTGAGTGGTTTTTGGAATTAAGTGAATTTTGGTAAAAGATGGTTGAATCTTTAAATGATGAATCAATTTTTTTTGTTAATAATTCCGGATGACTGAAAATTAGTATGGTTGGAGTTATCGAATCAAATGTTTAAGTTGGCAGCATTTCCCAGTGATCGCCAAATGTTTTGGCCCCAAAATCAGTAGTTTGTTTTATGGAAAATGAAGGGTTTATACAAAGGATATCATATAATATAGTTAATGGACTATGAAACATGGTTATTTTACTGCAATGTATGAATGTGGAATAGTAAAGGAAAACATTTTAAGGAATATTTATGCATAGAATCACTATGTGGACCGTGAAGCACGCTATGTGGACTCCATAGGGAAAATAGTTCACGAGAGGCTTACTGTTCGTGGGAGGTTCATATTTTATAGAAGACATGTCATTTTTAGTTAAGAGGCGATGATTTAGGCTGCCAAAAAGGGTTTCAATTTTTGAATGACAAAATCTGCTGCAAAGGAGAAAGGCATTTTACAGATTGCATAGCAATTCACAGTGAAGGTTGTACTACATCAAAGTTTCAAGTAAATCAGATTAGTGGGTTTTATATATCTTATTTTCCTTTATAAATACTATTAATTAGATAATTAAAAGATACATAATTTTTTTAGAAGATAATATCACTGCTAGAAGACTTTGGTTAAGTTTGAAAGAGTTTCAGAGGGATAATTCCATGAAGGATAAGAGTTCCTATGGAATAATTTTGTAAAGTGAAGTATTTCATGGAGGAAAGATTCCAAGAAGGAGGAAGTTTTCAATAGAAGGAACTTTTTTGGATCTATAGCGCACAAAGGAAAAGGGTTCTCTTAGTATAGGTATTCCATAGAAGAATCAACAATCTATGGAGCAGGTGCAGTCCGCAAAATAATTAGGCATCTGCAAAGTAGGGGCGATCCATGGAAGAAGAAGGTTTTCTATGAAGCACTCACACCACGTGGTTCAAGTCACTCCACAAATGATATAGGAAAATTTGCGTTGTGTAAAAGGAAGTTCTCAAAGTGATTAAAATAGTTTTTGATTTCAATTTCCACAAACTAATAGTATGTAAAAATTGGTATTTTTGTATTAAGCAATAAGACTTAGAAATCATACTGGGGTATCAGACTGAGTATCATTATAAATTCCAAGAATTTAATAACAGTTTATGGGTAAGAAAGTGAAGAAATTTTTTGAAATATCATATTTGTGAAAGTTGATCAAGAAGAACCATAAAATATTTGTTTTAAAAAATGTTCTACATAATTTTGTGCTGCTTGAAGAACATGCACTATTGTATTGAACATAGTTCTAAACAAGTGTAAGGGTACATCCTACTCTTTTTATTCTTCATAAAAGGATTGTTTTTTAGTGGATTGTGTCGTATTGGATTATTTCCAAACCATACCAAGGACATAGCTATTGTTATTGACTAGTGAACCTTATAAATTATTGTGTTCTTATGGATGTGTCTTTGAATTTTTTTCAGCAGGGAAATAGATCTTTAACAAGAGTTGAAGGTTATTTCATTTGTAAGGAAACTTTAAAGAAAAAGATATCACTGAGTCACCCCTCCCCTTCTCAGTGATACATGAATCATGGCTAGGTAATCTCAAGATTAAATAGTAATAACCAATTTTGGAGTATTATGTATAAATATTTTTTATAATTCAAATATATTGGTAAATAAGGACTAAATTTTTAGTAAATTCTTTATATACATCAAAAAATATATTTTTCCTCAAAAATGTTTTTATTGGGATGTGTGAGAAAATAGTATAATTAATTTATTCCAATTTTTGAAATTATATTGTATAAAATTAACTTCATTTTTTAAATCATAATTTAAAAATTAACTTAGTGTGAAACTTTTTTATTTTTCTAAAAAGAGTTATTTTTTAGTGAATAGTCAAAAATACAACTTTTTATAAAATTGTCATTTGATTTCAAAAAATTAACTAATTTAAAAGTATAATTTTGATTTTAATTTGATTTAAAAGTAATATAATTATTATATAGTTATATTAAATCTAATTCATTACATTTGAATCATTTTTATACTAGATTTTTGTATCAATTTATTTTAATGTTTAAAAACACATTTTTCTATAAATTTTTTTTAAGTACATAATGTTCCACTATTTTAATTAATTAAAATAAAATATAATAAGGAAATATTTAAATGAAATTTATAGATTATATATCTTAATATATTAATTTAAATCTATATAATTATTATCTCTAGTCGTATAGTTAATGAAATGTCATCTTATGCTTGAAAAACACATTTCTCAAAAATCTATTTTTCGACACATTTTTTGGATTCATTTTTAATTTAAATTTCTTAAAAATTATAAGAATTAAATTTGTTAAAATGGATTTAATATTTGGAATAATAATATTTAATATTATTTAACAAGTTAAACTAAATTTTTATTCATAATGAATTGTAAAATTATTAAAAGAAATTAATTACCACTGTTAAGGTTATAATGGGGTTTTACATGTTACATGTTATTGTATTAAAATTAATTTTTCAAACACATGGAATTATTAATTTATAAATTTGATTTATTATTATTAATCATTGGGTAAAAATTATCGAATAAGTCTCATTTTATTTTAGCCTTATGATTTAAATTAACTAAGCTAAAAAAACTAGTTATCGTGGTAAAAACTAAAATGTAAAACTGAGTAACCTTAGAGGTAAAGGGAATAACATGTTTAAAACATGTTTACTTTTCGTGGTGTAGGTTTGTATCAAAATTATCTTCCCTAAAACCCATTATTTATCAATTTATTAGTCATGTTTTTTGAGAGTGATTTCCCATTATTGAATAGTTTTTGGTATTTATGAAAATAAAACTCCTCCTCAATTATAAAAGGGCACCCCCTCCCCTCACTTATTCACACCTCTCAAGACATTTAGCTAAGGAAAATCCTACTAAAATATCTCCCCAAAAACCTTATAAAATTTATAAATCTACTATTATTCCCAAAATACCAAACCTGTGGTTCTTAATAAGATATCCAAATAAGGTTTTTTTAATAGAAGGTAATCGTCTTCACTTAGCACCTTTTTTACATATTATTTTTTCACCTCCAATTATATATTAATAGTTAAAATATAATAACACCATTATCTCAAATATATTTATTTTTATTATGTTTATGTTATAATATTTATCCATCTCCTTCTCCATCAAATGGGATGTAAATTCATCACTCGTGTGTACGGCGGACTACCGCCTTGTGAACCGATGTAATTTATTTTTAATCACCGACTCACATGGATATTTATAAAGATGGAAATAAGTAATATATATGATTAATATGAAATTATTTAAATTCATTAAAACTAATATATCATCCACTTATTTACCCTTTCACCCTTTAAGGTAATGATATCTTCAATCGTGTATACATACGACTTACCGTCTACACGAAGCGACGTGATTAATTTTCCATGTAAAACATTATATAATTGCTTTAAAAATGTATATATGGAATAAATGTGATATTTATGAAATTAATATAATTATATATACTATTTTTCTTTATTCTATTCAAAATAATCAGAATTTATGTGACAAAACATGCATGATAAAATGAAGTAGTAAACACCCAAAATAATGGTAATAATGAAATATTATTAACAAACAGGTGATAAGATGTTATAAAAAGATCATATATGATATTTAAAATATGAATAATGTTTTTGTATAAAATAATAACATTTTCAAAACCATTATACAAGAGGTCAATTCATGATCTACTAAAAGGAAATGTGAGGTAAAGGACTCCATCTCAATTTCCCTTCATTGAGGCATATTTTAACATTATGTGTATAATTTATTTTATATGGGTTAAATACTACCAATTTTAAATTTTATATCCTGAATAATTCATTATTTATGGTATTTTAGGTTTCAATTAAAATTATTTCATCCAAGGGGATTTTACTTGAAAGTTTCTAAGTGGTAAGTGTTTCATTACTCAATTTCTTTTCATTGGGTTATTTACTTCTTCATTTTATTTGAAATTATAAGTTTATGTTTGTAATTAAATTTTACACTTTTATGTTATATTTACACTTGTTTTATTTAGATTTCATTTATATACACATAATCAATTTATTTTTTAATTATCACTTCTATGGTATGATCTTTATAAGATATTTTATCTTAATTTCCACTATATTATAACATATTTGGTATTATACACCTATTAATTTATATGAGGTTCATATACTACCCATTTGATATTTTATATCATGAATCTATTTATATTAATGGTATTAAATGTTTCATTAGAAGTTATTTCTTTCATGGGGTTATGATACAAAAGTTACCAAAGCGATAAGTGTTTATGCCTCAATATCATTTTAATCAGTATTGTTTATGATTAAATTCTCGTTTAAAGAAAATTATTTGATAACTTTCTAATAGAAACCTTTAATTTTATTATCATCTATTTATTCATGAAATTTTTAGGAAACAATACCATTTTTCTCTCTTTGGTAATTAAAATGGTTAAGAAAATGTTTTTAAGAAAATATTACTTTATTTATCTCTTCAATATTTTTCTTCTATATATATGTTTTTTAAATATGTTTTCAAGAATTTAATTAATATTATAAATTAATTTATTAAATAAATTTTTACCCATGTTTTACTTTTTATAAAATGGTTTAAAATGGAATCTTCTGGTCATTTTTCAGACAAGTTGCTTTTTGAATTTTTACCAAAAATGTGAAAGGAATCATTGTTTTAACAGAATCAGCATGAATGGAATATTCCTACCATCATGAACAGTCATTACTTTGAAGCTTACTTTACATTTTTACATGGTTCTTTTTAAAAAACAATTTCTAATATTCTGTAATTTTTTATTTTTTAAAAGTGGTTTTAAAATCAAAAGGGGTATTTTTCTAAAGAATGTTTTTAATGGTCTTATTATGGTGTTTCTATTCATCAATGAAAATATCCTTTTATTTTACTTATAATCTATCAGGGGTATGTTGTAATGAAACCATCTTTATTCATTCTCTAGATGGTTTATGAAAATTTTGACCAGGGAAATTATTGATATTCACTTTCTTGACTAATTTTACTTTCTCTTGAAATATTCACTTTTATGTGATCATTGAACATTGCATCTTTCTCAAATATCCATATTATTTGTATCATGGATATGATTATTGAATTAAAATATAAAATTTTATTATACATTGTTTTTTATTGAAATCGATTTGATTGAGTAGGTTAAATCTTAATAAATCTGTATTCTTTACTCAATACGGATATTTAATGATAAGGTATATTATTTATGAATTAAATTGATTGTTTTATATATGAGGAATGTATTGGACATGAAATAATGGGTGGGGCCTGAAATTACATGCCCCCCAAATGCATTGATAGTATCATGAGTAAAAAGAGTTGTCTAGCCAAATTTAATGGGTTTTTGGTGTGTACTTACCCATAGATTAAACAATATTGTTGTAAGGTCTTAACTGTATAGATATCATTATTTATGAGATCATGATGTCAAATATTATTCATTTCCTTCAATGAGAATTCAGTTGTTATTATTATCCATGATATTACTTCATTGATATTATCCATGGATTTATTTTGTGCTCAAGTTATTGATTAAATGTCATATGTTTTAGTTATTTACATTTACATATTGATTATGTTTTATTTACTCATGATATCTTCCACTATATGTAAACATTACTGAGAATTTGATATCACTCTTATTTTGTTTCCATTCCCATGGATATGAAGAATTAATCTATGAATGAATTTAAGAAATTATAATATTTACTCCCACTATGTTTTATTTCATGTTTTTAATTGTAATGTGAGATTCAAGTACATAACTATTTTACCAACACTACTGATCTATTAGGTTCTTTAGGATGTGATCATTTATATCTAGTTTCAATGTAATAATGTTTCTACTGAATCTGGCATACTGGGTTGGGATATTTATAGTTTATATCGTAGAAAGTTTACTAAAAACATTGGTAACTATAATTTGGAAAACATAGATTTTGGGTTATATCCTTATGACTGACTTTGAGGATAAGTCTAAGTATATGATTACATAATAAAGTTTTCGTAAGGTAGAGATTATTTATTTTTCCTAGAAATTAATCTAATTATTGATAATATGAGAGGATCTGGATCTATAATAGTTTTACCTAGGGGTAATAATAGTAAAAAGGAAACATTTAACTTTGACTTGGTTTTTACTTGGTGCATGAAAATGGGCCTTATTTCACACCTAATTTGACACTTCTAAGGGATATTCTTGGGTTAATTCACATTAAAATTATGAACCATCATCAAGGATTTGAATAGATGATGATAGTGAATGACCTAGGTTAAACCCAAGGTTTCTTGATTTAAAATAAGTTTTCACGCTTTATACAACCTATAAATGATTATATGATTTTTCACTATGATTATTATTGATCAAACTATGATTTTTAGTTTTAGTCATTGACTGGAACCTAGATGAATTGTATTAAGAATGAATATAATATATAATGTGGTGAATATGAGTAACCTAATGGGATGATTATTAGAGTAAAATATATCCTGATTATTCCGGATTAGTTATCCTGATATCTAATTAACAACCTATAACTTAACCTACTCTCAGACTCGCCAAATAATAGAAGGATGAAGTTAGCTAAGAGCCCGAGTAGTACATACCATAGAGGAAAGAAAGATAAATCTCATTCATGTAAAAAATGTGAAAAGAGAATCCTAAAATAATGTATCAAAAGAACATGAATGTGTTTTAAGTGTGAAAAAAAAGCTCATAGAGAAACAAATTTCTGAGGAAAAGTGATGATTTCAATAGAGAGAAGTAAATTTCAACCTAGAGATCCATTTATATAGTTTATTTTCTTTAATATGGGGAACCTAGGTATTATATGAGTCTATGACCTCATTTTAAGGTTAACTCATATACCAAGGAAGGACCTATTTTGAAGTAAAAGTGTTGAAGTATTTATTTATTAGGATTCAAGAATTATATTGTATAAGTATTTTTATCAGTGATATTTTAGTTATAAGAATCATGAATCATATATGGATTGTGTTAATTTTATTGGAATAATTTATTCCTTAATATAAGACTAAATCAATAATTAAGAACATTATCATGGGTTTATTAGTTTAAGGTTGGTCATAAATTAAAATTATTAGACACCCCTTTTAAGTTTTAAGTGATTATATTTTCATGAGAATAATGAAATTTTGGGAGATGTTTCTTTGGTTTGAAGTATATGAAAACCTTAGGTTCAAAATAAAGTGTTATTTTAGGAATAATTATCTATTCATAATTTTAAAGGTATTGATAACCTTTAGGGTTAATATGATCATTAATGTTAAATTAATAATAGTAAATTAAGATTATTTGGTTTCACGTAAAAAATAAGTCATATAGAAAACCCTTGTGGTTAAAAAGTGATTGGATGACTAATATTATTTTTGGAGGATGTTAATCATATTTTTTGGAATGTTATAGGATTTTTATTAATATAGTCTTAAAAAATGACAACTCGCATGATAGGCGACAACATGTCGCATCCAGTGAGGTCATGGGGCCTGAACCCACAACCAAAGGGCATCAAGGGTGTGGTGCCTACCACTAGCCTACATAATGTTTTGTTTAATATGATAATGTTTTTCCTTAAATGGTTTGATGGATAAATATAAAGTTGAACTTTAGGTGTTACAATTTAGGTTTTGATATTAATGTATTATATTGGATAACTTGTGTTAACCATTTTGGTTTTGGTAAATATTTAGATATAAACAAAACGACTTTTGACTCTTTTATGGATATTATGATCCCTTAAAATTTAATTTTACTGCTTCAGGAAAAAAATCATCTTGTGTATTCATTTATTATGGTAATAAATTAAGTATAAATTTATTAAAGTGCAAAAAAAACAATGAAATTGTTCTTATGGAATAAAAAGATATCAAATAGGAATATTTTTTGGTGTTCTATATCTTGAAAGTAAAATAATCCCTAAACTTTATGAAAAAAGATATTAAAATAAAAAAGGTTATACATTTAACTTCATTTCTGATGAATCAATATTCATTTTCACACATCATTGATTTATGGTTTTCTGGTCGTTAACTTTATATTGATCATTCAATTTCTTATGATCAATGATCTCTATCACTCTCTATAATTATGTACGATTTTCTTCCATATCCCAATAATGTTTTCCTATTACTAAACCAAGTTATGTGTTATTCAAAATGACCTTCTTACTTTGTTTCTATCTTATCAAGAGAATGTTTTGGTAACCATTTTATGATTTGTGATTTCAAAAAAATATTTTTAGATGGAAAACCCTTGAATTCCGAGTACAAGTTTAAATTTGGAGGATGCAATTTTTTGAAGGTGGGTAGAATGTAACAACCTGATTTTTAAAAAACAAAGGTTATGTTTGATACCATAAATGACATGCAATACCGAGCCTAAATGAACTGCAAGATGATATTTAAATGTGACAGTTATGACCTGACCATTAAAATTATCAGTATGAATAGGGATAACCACTTTCTTAAAATTAGATATAAATATTTTATATAAATCAAACATATTGGTAAATAAGGACTCAATTTTTTGTAGTCTTTACATACTTAAAAAAATATATTTTTCATCAAAAATGTTTTCATTACTTTATATGAGAAAATAATATAATTTATTTATTAAAATTATAGAAATTTTATTTTAAAAAAAATTAATTTTTGAAATAATCATTTGAAAATTAACATTGGTTTAAAATTTGGTAATTTTCTGAAATGATTGATTTTTCAATGAATAGTGAAAAATACTTCTTTTTGTAAAACTGTCATTTCTTTTCAATAAATTTTATAATTTAAAAGTCCTGTTATACTTTGAATTTTATATTAAAGTAACATAATTATTATTTATTTATATTTAATCTAATTAATTTAATTTTAATCATGTTTATACCAAATTTTTATATATGTTTTTTAGGCTTAAAAACACAATTTTCTGAAAACTGTTTTTATGTGCATAATGTTCCTCCATTTTAATTAGTTAAAATAACCATTGATAATAAAATATTTAAATGAAACATATATATTATATATTTAAATATATGAATTTAAATCCATATAAGTATTATCACTAGTCATATAGTTAATGTAATATCATCTTACGATTAAAAAACACATTTCTCGAAAAAAAGTTTTTCGACATGTTTTGTGAGTTCATTTTTAAATTAAATATTTCCAATAATATGAATTTAATTTTATAAAATGTATTCCATATTTTAAATCATATAAATTAATATTTGGTAATAATTTAAAATTAATTTTTAGTCATAATGAATACTAAAAACAGTAAAAAAATAATTACCATAGTTAAAGTTCAAATTTTGTTTTATGCACTACATACTCTTATGTTATTAATTTTCCACACAAATGAATTTTTTATTTGATAAATTGGATTTAATATTAATAATAATCAGGTCCAAAAAATCTAAGACATCTAATTATAGTTTATTTCTAAAGGATAAATTACCTATGTTAAAAAAACTAGTTACCATGGCGAAAACTAAAATGGTAAAAGTGAGTAAGCATAGATGTAAAGGGAATGACATGATTAAAACATGTTTTCTCTAGTGTTTAAAGTTTGTTAAGAAACTATATTCTCTATATCCCCAATATATATCAATTTTTTAAGAACTTGGGTTTATAGTGACTTCCCATAATTGAATAGTTTTGTGTATTTACAAAAAATGTCACTCCTCCTAAATTAAAAAAGGGAACCACCCTCCCCTCACTTCTTCACACCACTCAAGACATTTATCTCAACCAACCCATAAAAAAATATATCCTAGAATATATAATCAACAATATATTTCTATTTATAATCCCAAAATACTAACCCTAGGATCCTTAATAAGATATCTGAATGTGGTTTTTCTAAGTGAAGGTAATCGCCTTCACTAAGCTCCTTCTTTTTACTTCTTATTTTTTCACATTCAATTATGAATTAAAAATTAAAATTAATTAACACTATTATCTTACATATAATTATATTTTATTATTTTTATTTCATAATATTTATTCGTATCATTGTTCATCAAAAGGGAAACAAATCCATCACTCGTGTGTGCGGCGGACTACCGCCTCGCGAACCAATGTGATTTGTTTTCCAAAACTGAATCACATGGATAGTAATAATTATGGAAATTACTATTATATATAATAAATATGATATTTTATTAATTCTTTTAAATTAATATTCCATATTCTTCCTTACTCTTTCACCCATTAAGGGAATGATATCAACACTTGTGCGTACGTACGACCTACTGTCTACATGAAGCGATGCGATTCATTTTCTAAATAAAACTTTAAATAATGGTTATAAAAAGGTAAATAAGGAATAAATTTGGTATTTATAACATTAATATTATTCTATATATGATTTATATGCACAATAACTATAACTTCCATGAAAAAACTTGCATGATAAAACAAATCATAACACCCAAAATAATGGTAATAATGAAATATTATTAACGAAAAGGTGGTATGATGTTATAAGAAGATCATATATGACATTATAATAATTAATATTGTTTTTTAATAAATTAATAACATGTTTAAAACCATTATCTATTAGGTTAAATCATTATAAACTAAAGGGAAACATGAGGTAAGGGACTTTGTCTCAATTTCCCTTTATTAAGGTATATTTTAATGTTACGCACCTAATTTATTTTATATTTTGTAAATACTAAAAAATTTAAATTTTATATCATTATTAATTCATAATTAATGGTATTTTAAGTTAAAATTAAAATTATTTCATCCAATTATATTTAAATTTAATGTTTCAATGTGGTAATTGTTTCATAACTCAATTTCTTTTCACCGAGTTATATCACTACTTCATTATCTTTGATATTATAAGATTATGTGTATAATGATTTTTTATTATTTTATGTCATATTTACAATGTTTTATGTTTATTTAAATTTGATACACCCAATCAATTTATTTATTAATTCTCACTTTTATGGTGTGATCTTTTTAATAGATTTCATATCAATTTCCACTCCATTAAGACATATTTGGTATTATGCACCTATTTGTTTATATGAGTTGTATCAATGACCCTTTGATATGTTATATCATGAATTTATTTATATTTATGTTATTAAATGTTTCGTGGGTATTTATTTCTTTTATGAGGTCCATGATTCAAAAGTTACCAAAGTGGTAAGGGTTTATTCTTCAGTCTCATTTTAATCAGGATTATTTATGCTTCAATCCCCATTGAAGGAAATTATTTGATAATTGTATAATAAACCCAATTAATTTTCTTATACTCTATTTTTTCATGAAAGTTTCCAATAATATTACCATTATACTCTCTTTGGTACTTAAAATTATTAAGAAAATATTTTTAATAAAATACAACTTTATTTCTCTTTTTAGTCAAAAACCCTTTTTATTCCAAATTCATGTTTTCTAAAAAAATTAAAGAATGTTTATAATATTATCTAATTATTTACTAAATAAACATTTAACTATGTCTTAATTTTCAAAAAAAAAATTTAAAATGTAATCTTCTTTTCATTTTCTAAACAAGGCACTTTTTTACATTTTATAAAAAATTTGAAAGGATATTTTATTTTAACATGCTTGGAATGAATGGAATATTCCCACCATCATGACCAATCATTTATTTTAATATTACTTAACAATTTTACAAGGTTCTTTTTAAATAATTTTTTTCCAAATATTCTTGAACTTTTTAGTTTTTAAAAGTTATTTTTAAAGAGAAAGGGGTATTTTACTCAATAATGATTTTAATGATATTTTTATAGTGTTTCTATTCATTAATGAAAACAAAAATATATTTTACTTATACCCTACTGGGTATATTTTGTAATGACACCATCCTTATTCTTTATATGGGTGGTTTATGAATAGTTTTATCAAGAAGAGTATTGATATTCACTTTCTTGATTAATTTTGTAGTCATCAACTTTCTCTTGGAAAATTTACTTTTTTTGATCATTAAATATTTCATTTCCCTTAAGTATCCATATTATTTGTATCATTGTGATGTTCTGGACTCGAATTCCACTCAATTGGTTCCCTAAGACTAGTGGGACACATGGCGTCAAGTGTATCTCCCCGAACACCAGAGGCTGCCAACTAACAGCAAGGGCATAGGGTGTGTCTGTGGGGAGACTATGACCTCATTACCAAAGTGTAGCGAAGTGGGTGAATGTAAACATAAATAAATAGTATATGAAATATACGTAAACAGAAGGCTCAGTGAAAAATAGATACAACAGTAACGATGGATGAAACAAGTTTAATAGCATTCAACAACTGATGATATGCCATGTTACTAGAAAATTGGAAATCATTGAAACGATATAGAAGACATAACATGTTCCACATATGTATAAGGTAAATTAAATAATATACCAAGAATCCCAAGAACTGACTTGGTCATCTGCTATCAAGATCCATACTAATCAATAAGAAATCAAGTGTTTGAAGTTGTATGATTCCCTTTGTCAACACCTGTAACCATGTAATCTTCCCAGGATACCAAAATCCGCCTAGATAGGGTGTGAGATAAATCTTAGTGGGCCACCACCAATGTTGTCTATAACATATGACCTGTGTAATAGAAATGTAACAGTGTGCAAGGATGCATATATAAAATAAAGTAGTACAATGTAAATAAATACCCAAGTACCTTCTTCATTCCTCAACGGGTGTCTGAACATGTATCCAATTCATTATTTAATTATTACCAGTTTATAACATATCACATGTTAGGAATAGTGAAGGTTACAAGTTATAAAAAGGAAACCTATAATGATATTTAATATTGAAGTTCCAAGGTAATAACCAAGGCAATGTAGACCTAAAGGGTCTGAAACTCAGTAATAATTGTATGTTAACTAGGGTAAGAGTGTAATCCAAGGAACATATTCTAAGGAATTCCAAAAAAAATATTCCTACTGAATCCAAGGTGATCGTCTAAGGTAAAATAGAGCTAAGCAGAGACAGAGCCCTATTGGTTGTAACAATGGAACCTACTTTTCAAATCTGGATCCAAGGAGTGTATCCAAGGAATCATATAATGATATTTTATGGATTCTAAAGTGTCATACTGGGAATCCAAAGAATAGATAAGGATCTGGATCTAGGTGGGTCTCAACCTAACTAAGCCAAATCCTTGAATCAGAATGGGGTTCCCAAGTGCTCATGGAATTATCTGATCTGAATCCAAGGTGAGATCAAGTCAGGTCACTTCTATTTAATAATTTATTCATGCAATAATTCATTTGTTTCAATCCTTTCCTTTAATTAGTGTGATAAGGTCAAATATCATGCAACCTTTTAATCAATTCATTTGGTTCAAGCCTTGCCTTTTATTAGTGTGATAATCCCAAATAGCATGCAACCATTCATTTAATCCATTTAAATAATATTCCATATTCAAGGTTCATTTCACTACCTTCAATTAATGTGGTAAGGGGTGCTAAATATATGAAACCTACTATTCATTTACATTTAAGGCCAAGTCGTATACTTAGTATACTTTTCAATTCACATTTCACATTTTATTGTCAAATTGAAACACTTACCTTAAGTGGGTCAAGTGGTGAGCATACATGGTTCATTCCATTATTCCAATAACAATATAAATAAATCCATTCAATATAGTAAATCTTACCCTTAGAAAGGTCAATCCAAGTCACACCTGAATGGTGGAACAAACATGTCAAAATACTAAACAACAATTATGGCATAACCTTCAACATTGAAAGGATGTAGTTGTGGGTGTAACCACTAAAAAATAATGACATATTTGAAAATAACATAACCATACAGTTCCAATGATTATAAAAATCGCATATAAATTCTATAAACAACACCTGATGAACTCGGTGGTCCCCACACAACAATTCCAAAATCAATGAACTTGAGGGATGAGTTATAGACCACCCACCTTAGGCTTGTACGACACTCCTCCTCTGGTATTGGCCCTCGATTTGGCTTGGATTAGAGTAGATCTAAGAAAATTAGAAAAACTCTCATACCCAGATATTTATGTTGAGAGCTATAGAGGGAAGGAAAGTCTTAAACAGACTTGAGTACTTACCATTGCACATCCCACGTGATGAACGGAAGTTTGATCAGATCCTGGATGATGTATATTTTTTAATCCCTAGATTTGGCCTTCAAAAATATCCAAAATGAGATCCATGGAGGTAAATCCTACATAAACTCTAATTAGTGGAGAAGGATTGGGATAATTAGATCATTAAGGGTGAATTTGACATTTTACTAGAAAAAATGGCATGTGCACGGTTTATCTGCACAGTTTGAAAAATCATGCACAAACCGTGCATGGTTACCTGGGTATAAGGGGTGATTGCATGGTTAGGCGGCATGGTCGTGCACCAACCGTGCAATGTGGCTCTTTCTGGAAAACACATTTTGTACGGTTTTCCAAACCGTTCGGCATTCTTGCACGGTTTACTCTAAATCATGCACCATGCCTATTTTTTCTAAAAATATGGGTTATGGGATCCGAACAAGACCTGGAAACCCATAAGGTCTTCACTAAAACATTATGAATCCATATTAGGTCCAAAGTAGATATTTAAACTAAATTTTAAAGGATCCATACCTGAGTGAAAAACTAGGTTCTTACAGTGTCCCCCCCCCCTTAAAATAACTTATCCATAAGTTCATATTACAAGTGTGTAGAAACACTATATGAGATCAATTCTAGCCACTAAGGATGTTTTGGGCTATCCTCTCCCAAGTCTCATCCTGTACTTGGTCCTGCTTCCATAGCACCTGTACCAGAGGGACAGACCAGTCTTGGAGAGCATTCGTGCTCCGGTTAACGATGTATACTGAATACTCCTCAAATGTAGAATCATTATCTAACTCAAATTCCTAGGGTTCAAAAGTATGAGATAGATCAGCATGATACTAGAGACACTACTAGAAATGAAAGGTATACCAACAGTTGAAAACTGTTGGTATAGCCTATAAAACTGTTGGTATAAATTATACCAATGGTTTTACAAACCGTATCCAGGTAAGCCATGACAATAGACATATACCAACAGTTTAAAAGAAACCGTTGGTATATATGAATAAATATACAATATACCAATGGTTTTATGTAAACTGTTGGTATAGAGGTGAGATATCCCAACAGTTATGAACTGTTGGGATAAACTTTATCTAGACTTTTACCAATGGTTCTTAGGAACCGTTAGTAAATGTCTCAAGTATTCACACCTCTACCAATGGTTACAAACCATTGGTATTGTGTATTTTCAGAACTATTTCACATAATCCCCTCTAGTATACACCTACATAAAAAATAGCAAAAAAACACATAAAAACAAACTTAAAACAGCATAAAAACACCTGCAATAGCACAAAAAAACACATAAAACCATCAAACTCTTCCAACCATGTCATGTACTACAACTCCCTATTTCAATATTCATATGACAACAATCTTCTAGTAGAGTTGAATAATAGTTTCAATAACTCAAACCTTATTTACACCCATTTCAATCTTTATATGAAAACCACTCTTCCAGTAGTAATTCAACTCACCACTGCACAACCCCCCAACCAGTAAACCCCCCCCCCCACCACCTCCCCATCAAATTCTAATAGACATAATAGTCTGGGAAATACTTATTAGAGTTGAATAAGAGTTTGAAATTAGCTCAAATCCCAATTTTTTTTCTGATCCAAGATTTGGGTATATAATTATTTGTGATGCATTTTGCATTGAACTTGTATTTTGTATAATATATGGTGAAAAGGTATTTTCTTTGGAGTCTCATTACTTATGACACCATGAGTGAAACTAACCAACTCATGAAAAGGATTTTGCGACTATCGTTGATGAGTGTAAATTTCAGAGACACCACCTCTTTGATTAGAAACATGTTATATATACAAACTGAATGTCATAGTAATATAATTTATTCTAATGTGAACCAAATCGTTTTCAGATGTGTTGTATAAAATACATGTAGATGTTCAAATTTGAAATGGAATATGTTATTTGTAAAGGAAATGTCAGTTTTGATGAACTAAGAACAAAGATGAAGGAGGTAGGGGTGTTAATGTCAGATATTGGGTGAATGGTAATAGCTTTGTTGGTAGACTCTATAGTGGTAATAACATAGTATAATTGGGTATTGGTTTTTATACACATAGTGATCATGTCCAAATTTGTTGAATAAGTGGATATTGAACATGTGTCTGATACAAAGTGTGTTGTGATGCATATGAGGTTGACAAAAAATAGTCCCCTTTCAGGATGGGTTATAGTCATACATGGTGTACTACTGGTTAATGTAAGGGCAACACTTCTTTATTCCATGATAAAAATAATTGATGAGATCCTCTCATGCTTAACAGTGAGAATAAAAGTGACAAAACATAATATCCTCAAAAAAATTGGATCCAACTGAATCATGTCCCAAATACCCTCTTTAACCCAACCATCCTACCATAGGACTTTGACAAGTGGCAGCATATTCCCTCACTACACTTTCTTAATGTTGTGAAATAAAACCCCTCAATTTTTGAAATTGTTAGGTTTTTGAGGATCATAATAAAATATTTTGACAACTAAATAACACCCAAATATGATCTATCCTCAAACAAAAGCAACATTTATAGAAAATGAAAAATGTCTAAAAATGGATTTTACCTAGGAGTGTTTTTCTTCTTCCTAAATCTAAAGAGAAAGTTTGATGATGCATGCTATGAAACTAAATTTGAAAATGGGGTATGGAAACTAACCCATGGTTCCATGGTCATTACAAAAGGAGTAAAGTATGGAACTCTTTACTTGATTTAAATTCAGGCAGAACTAAAATGATCAGAAGTTCAACTTGTGATGGTCTAGAAGAATGGAACTGTAAGTTTATTGACCTTAGTGAGAATAATATTAATTGTCTTAAGGCTATGAACACTAAATGGTACAAGTATGGTGCAATCTATTGATCAGAGTAGGATTCCACCACATCGTAAATAGGATTGAGTCAGGGTTGACTCATACATGTAAAAAATTACCAATGTATCATTGTCCTAAAGTATCAACACAATCCAAATACGTTTGGTCAGTTTTCCGTATGTCAGTTGTTGTTTTCACTTAAAATTTTGTTCTTTTCAAAAAAAATTGAGACACTTAGAGTGATACTGGCCACACCATGCCTCATATGGAGGCAGGGTTTACTTTTACACGTCACAAATGATACATGTATCATTTTCCTAAAGTATTAATACAATCTGAAAATTTTTGGTCAGTTTACTATATGCAAGTTGTTGTTTTCACATAAAATCCGGTCCATTTCAAATAAAAGAGAGACACTTTGATTGATACCGGTCACATTGTGCCTCTGATTGATTCGAGGTTGACTTTTACACATCACAAATGACCCATGGATCGTTGTTATAAGGTATCAACACAATCCAAATGTGTTTGATCGGTTTTCCATATGCCAGTTATTGTTTTCACTTAAAATGTTGTCCATTTCTAACAAAAGTGAGACACTTTTAGTGATACTGGTCACAATGTGCCTTGAATTGAGGCAGAGTTGACTCATACCTATCACAAATGATCCATGGATCGTTGTGCTAAAGTATCAAAACAATCCGAATGTGTTTGGTAATTTTTTCATATTCCAGTTGTTATTTTCACTTAAAATATTGTCCATTTCAAATAAAAGTGAGACACTTTGAGTGGTACCGGCCACATCGTGCATAGGACTGAGGCAGGGTTGACTCATACAAATCAAAAATGACCCATGGATCGTTGTCCTAAATTATCAACACAATCCAAATTCGTTTGATCGGTTTTCTGTATGCCAGTTGTTTTCACTTAAAATGTTGTCCATTTCAAATAAAAGAGAGACACTTTGAGTGATACTAGTCACATCGTACCTTAGATTGAGGCGGGGTTAACTAGTACACATCATAAATGACCCATGGATCGTTGTGATAAAGTATCAACACATTCTGAATGCGGTTGGTTGGTTTTCCATATGCCAGTTGTTGTTTTCACTTAAAATGTTGTCCATTTCAAACAAAAGTGAGACACTTTGAGTGATACTAGTCACACTGTGCCTCGAATTGAGGTGGGGTTCACTCGTACCTATCACAAATGATCCATGGATCATTTTTCTAAAGTATCAACACAATATGAATGTGTTTGGTCAGTTTTTCGTATGCCAATTGTTGTTTTCACTTAAAATCATATCCATTTAAAATAAAAGTGAGACACTTTGAGTGGTATCGGCCACATCGTGCATCGTATTGAGGCCAGGTTAACTCGTACACATCAAAAATGACCCATGGATCATTTTCCTAAACTATCAACACAATCCAAATGTGTTTTATTGGTTTTCCATATGTCAGTTGTTTTCACTTAAAATATTTCCCATTTCAAATAAAAGTGAGACACTTTAAGTGATATCAGCCACACCGTGCATTGGATTGAGGTATGGATGAATCGTACACATCAAAAATGTTGTCCTGGGTACCCGGTTTCCCTTAGGATGTGGCATAGTTTCACTGAACTATGTTCCAACCATTAACCACATATTGTTGTGTAAAAATACTATATTTTATCTAAAAACACTGAAGTAAATACAAGGTAAAAATAAAATATCAAAAAAAATATAAAAATTACCTCATAATTAAATAATGGTTGTGACACTTGGACAACCATGAACCCACCTGGACAGCCTAGCCCACCCCCACCTGGAAAGCCCCCCCACCCCACCCCATCCCCCACCCCACCTGCACAATCCCCCTCCCCACCCTGAAAACATGAAATTGAAATTAAAAATACCTTAAATATGATTTTTTTTTTTTTCAAACAAATGCAAATATTATGCCTCTACTCCAAATGCTAAAAACGATGACATATTTTTGCAATTCTGATGTTGTTCACGACCTTCAAGGATGAAGAGAATCAAGTTTTCCTTTGTAATAAGACTCTTCGGAGTGTTCTAAAATTAAATAGTTGGGTTTAGAAAAGAAAATTAAAGTGTTAGAAGTAGGGTTTTTATGGAAGGTTTTGAAATTTATAACTAAATAGCTCCAACTCATATAGAAGATAAAGATTTCAGAATATTCTATAATCAACACATAATTATAAATGAAGAGATACCTCAAAGTGGTGTTAAATGACGATAATTGAATTTGAAATCCAACATGGGAGGTATCGGGAGAACACCCTAATGGATTAAGAATTCCTAAGGAAATATATTAATGATACTGATATGAATCACCATTTATATATTTACATTGGTTTTATTAATGGATAATGATATTCTTTTTCATGTGTAGAGTTGGGTTGACCTCAAAACACTGAATGGGGTTCCACTCTATAGTTCTGAGAATATATTATCCAAATATATGAAGCTTCCACCTATAAACATGACAACTTTATATCAATGCCTACTGGAATTTCATGACATTTAAGGGATATGTGTTTTTTGAAAAGCTTATGCATTATAGGGATGTTCATGAATGATGGTTTTTTATCAATATGTGTATGGAATTTAATAACGAGGATGGGATATTCCATTTAACCAATGTTATAGTGTATATTTAGGATGAGTTCTTGAATCTAAACAGTGTTATAGTTTATGTTTAGGTGAGGTGAGTTAGAAACCAGGTTAGGCATGTCATTAGAACATGGTTTCTTCCATTTAACCATGTAGTCTTGGATTTCAGGGATGAAAGTGTTTTGGGTGAGATAATTACAACCCACTCTATAGTATGTCCAACACATCATATGGGCATAACCATGAAACAAAGGCATGTTTAAATGGGACGTTTTCAGCACCCCATTGGCCAAACATACTTTTCACCATATGGGATTGGCCATGTATATTTACATGGCTATACAAGTCATGTACTCTGTGTACATTACCAGGACACTAGATTATCTTAGACACTATGTGAACCCTTATACAAACCAAGTGAACCCTTATACCATATAGTCATTATTACAACCATTAAAAACAACTTATTAAACAACATAATCTGTCAAAGATGATCAAATTGAACATAAATCAATAATACTATTGGATATATCAATTAAAATGAAGGCATACTATCTTACATCCTAAATGACCACCCACAACCATGATTAATGTCCACAGAGGTATCCTTTCTTCCAGATAAAAAGAGAAAAAAAATAGTTGTAGAATAACAAAACCAAGGTATAAAAAATAGTTTCAGAATAACAAAACCAAGGTATCACTTAAAGATTTGAAGTGTAGAAGAAAAAATTTCCTTGATTGAATATGGATCGATCAGTGGAAGAAGTTTGGAAAGCTGGGGAAGAGGGGATTCGATTTAGGGCACTAATTGAGCAGAGGGGGACCTGCAATCGAGCAGAGGGGGAACTGGACGCCCGATCTGAATTTAGGGGAAAACATTCCCAACGGTTTTTAAAAACCGTTGGGAATGTATGTATAAGGAAAAATGTGAGGCCTATACCAATGGTTAACACAAACCGTTGGTAAAAATCCAATATATACCAACGGTTATTGATAACTGTTGGTAAAGTTGCCTATACTAAGGCCTATACCAATGGTTTTAAGAAAACTGTTGGTATACATAGACATTCCCAAAGGTTTATCTAAACCGTTCGGATATAAGCATTGGTAAAAGTGGGATTTCTAGTAGTGAGAATCTGTGAGACATGGAAGACATCATTCATGGAATAGTACCTCTAAGGTAGTAGCAATCAATAGGCTATCGGCTTGACTCTCTCTAGAATCTCAAACGGCCCTATGTAACGAGGAGACATCTTTCCCTACTTTCATAACCATCTATGCCCTAGATTGGGTGATACCTGAAACATGATCCCCAACCTCAAACTCAGGAGGTCATTAATGTTGATTTGCATAAGATTTTTGTCTAGAATGAGCAGTAGTCAATTTTTTTCTAATTAGTTCATCCTACTCTGAAATCTTCTTAACAAGATGAGGACCTAGTAGGGCTACCTCACCTACCTCTATCCAGCACAGGGGTGAACAACTTGGCCCATAAAATAAGACCTCAAATAGAACCATCTGAATTGCCACCTTAAAGCTGTTTGAACTTGATGAGAGGGATATTCTTCTCCCATGAACCGCTAAAATCAAGGAAACATGCTAGAAGTATATCCTCTAGAACCTATATTGTTTGTTTTAATTTTCCATCAGTCTGAGGGTGAAAATTTGTACTTAGAAGCACCAGTTTTACCATATCCTTCTACAAAACCTTCTAGAACCATGACTTAAAACGCAAATCCCAATCTAAAGTGGTAGTATGAGGAACCTTGTGTTGTATTATGATCTCACAGACATACAGTCTTCCCAGCTCATCAACTAAGAAAGTCTCCCAAAAATGAATGAAGTGGGATGATTTCCTTAGTCGTTCAATGACTTCCCATATAGAATCACTACCCCTCGGTGAACTAGGTAAAATGACTAATAAATCCATAGAAATGTCTTCCCATTTCCATTCTATGACTAGAAGTAGTTGTAACAAGACTGCAGGTCTTTAGTGCTCTTCCTTCACCTACTGATAGGTGGAACACTTAGGGATAAATCATGTTATCTAACATTTCATCTCAAGAAACCAATACTGGAGGTGCATGTCTTGATACATCGTCAAGATTCCTGGATGAACTACCCACTAAGAAGCATAATACTCATGAATCAACTCTGTTGGACTCCTATTATATTAATCATGTTTATAATTATCAAAAATCATATACATTATATGAAACCTATTAATCTTGTGTAATATGTATCAAATCATGTCTACAGATGATTAGTATCCTTATGATTTAAATAAAAATATCTGAGCTCTTAATTTCTATATATTAAGTTTAATTATTGTAAACTATATTTAATTTACTTCATAATGATTTCTTTGATGAATGACTAAGTCTAAACTATTTTATGAATATCATTGTTTAAGTCTGTATAATGAAATTTGACTAAGTTTGAGAAATTGTGAGTATGCCACCGGTTGTGCTTCTCCGGAAAAAGACCCAAACACCGTAACCATCCAAACACCATAACTATCCAAACACTATAACCATCCAAACACCGTAACCATCCAAACACTATAACAATCTAGACATCGTAACCATCCAGACACCATAACCATCCAGACACTATCATCGTAATACCGCATCTGATCCACCAGTCCTGATCCCTATATAATTGTTCCATCATGACTGTCTCATCACTCAAAGGCAAAGAAGGAGACATTGTTTCATAGAGACATTGTTTACAGATAGATTGTGACACCGTTTCTTAATCTGTTTTGTCATTTTTCAATTTAATTTCTAACTGTCATATTTGAAGCTTTGAAATTCACAAACATAATTAATGTTTCTTTGTAGACATGTCACCTGACAGTACGAGGTATGAGGTGCATAATACATGAATCCTATCATCTACAACACATGCACTCCAAGAATAAAAGAGAAGTGTGGCCCAGAAAAAAAATGTAGAGTGTAATAACGAAGTGCACATGAGCTTTTCCTGAAAATAAGAACTGACACATGCAACTCAACATTCCTAAAGAACACACGAAGCATTCTTGAATCAAAAAGATGGACACCATATATCAGAATCATCGAGAACATAATTGCATCAAAAACTCCATGAAGAACATGAGCTAGATCTAGCAGACTTAAGACACTCTTTTTTCCACAAAATGACTCGATTTCTCCATATGCTTCATCCTAGAAGTCAAGAGATACATAGACTAACACTCAAAGCACTTATTTCCCTATCTTATAATTTCTTCTCTATTGTGTATTATTTTTCTTATCTTTCGAGAAGTGTGTGTGTCTGTATTAAACATGCACTGTCTCCTTCATCAAACTGAAGGATACAAGATATCCTTTCTCTTACATATTTTTACACCTATGTATTCCCACGGGTAGGTGTAGAAGAGGTCCCTTTGTGGCCTATTAGTTCATTCCCACAAAGAACTATGGAAGAGGTCATGTGACCTGGACAGTCTTTTGTATTATTTTAAAGCCTGATACAGGCTGTGTATCATGTTTATTTATATAAACTTCTTGGTGGTAGGTGATCACCAAGTGGATTGGATTATGTCTCGGCTTGAGACTGACCCACTTGTTTTATTTCCACTATGTTTATTTTAGTGTTCTCTGTTTTACTATTTAATTCAGAAATCACTAAATTTACTTTGATAGTTAATCTTGTAAAGAAGTTATCATTGTTTTTCCTTATTATAATTGCTTCAAAAGTAATATTGATAACTAATATTAATATTACTGAGAATTAATCGATCTTTTAAGAAGCTATTCAAAAAATCAAGATTTTATAACAGTATAACCTTGATTGATTGGGCTGTATATAATTTATTAGGGAACCTTTTTAAGAATAATTTTTCAAAATAATTTTTTAATAGATACTCAATTCACCCCCCCCCCCCTCTTGAGTACTCTACTCTGACCAACATTTGGTATTTCAGTGGATTGTTTCTAAAGAATTTATTTTTACCCTATTCAACTATGATTGTAGTTATACTTTAAAGATCTGTAAATTTATGTTAATTCTAAATTTATAGCTCTTTTAATTTGTTTTTGTATTATGTAAAATAGATTGGAATGTGATACAAAAAACATACCACCATTCTTTAATGGATCTAATTATACTCAATGTAAAATTAAAATAAAAATGAATTTAGAAAGTATGAGCTTTGAAATATTGTCTTCAATTATAGATGAATATAAGATTCCTTATACTAATAGAATCACTTGGGATGAAACTACCAAAATTGCCTATAATAACAATTTCAAAGCTATGATTGATTTATACTGCTATTTAGGATATGAGGAATTTAATAGAATCTCTGCATGTAAAACTGCCCATGAAATTTGGGATACTTGTTCTGTTTCACATGAAGGAAATTCTAGTGTAAAATAAATGAGACTTAATACTTATACTATTGAATATGATAACTTTAAAATGAAACCTGATGATCCTATTTCTAACATGTATCTCAGGTTCAACGAAATTTTCAACATAATGATTTCTCTTGGAAGAGAAGTCACTACTAAAGAACAGATTCTGAAGATTCTCATATGCCTACCTAACAGATGGAGAGGAACCTCTGTCTCTATTAGATATTCATGCGACATCAGGAAGCTACCTATAAAAGAACTCATTGTCAAACTAATGATGTATGAATATTATATGAAGTTCAACAAGGAAGAGGAGGATGATCCCAAAAGAAAATCAGTTGCGTTCATGACCACCACCTCTAAACACAAAGATAAAATGAAAATTGAAAGTTTTTTAGAATGTTCCAGCAGTGAACAGTCATCACCTGACAGTGATGAAAAGATGGATCAACTAGCCAGATGGTTTAATAGATTTTACAAAAAGAAGAACTTTTTCAAAAATCCTAACTTCAAGGGAATATATAATCAAAAAGGAAGTTGGAAGAAAGATTGTAAAATAAGTTACAATTCTGATGAGACTGTCAGCTATGAATGTAAACGAAAAGGACATATCAAGGCTAACTGTCCCAAGCTCAAGTACAAAAATAAATATGAGGACAAAGATAGAACGTATAAAAATGAAATTAAAGCAACATGGAGTGCCTCTAAGGACAGTTCAAGTGACTTAAAATCTTCAAATTATAAACTAGTTAAAAAATCCAATATGTGTTTTATGACAAACACATCTGAGGTAACACTGGAATATTTTGTACATAATTCATACTATTCTGGAGATGAAAGTGACTCTAAAAATTTGTCTAATGAATAAATATTTAAGTATTTTAATATTCTTGAAGAGACATGCAATAAACTAAAACATAAATACAAGTCTTTAAAGAAACATCATTCTCTTACATCAACTATTAAAATAGAACTCACTGTAGAAATGGAGAAAAAAGCTCAATTACTCAAAGAGAACAACGAATTAAAACTATCTAATGAGAAATTGAAAAAGGATCTTGGAAGGTTTACTAATGGTAAGGATACCTTGGTACAAATTCTAGGTAAACAGATTACACCTAAATATACTACCAGCATTGGCTATCAACTTGGTAAAAGAAATTTTGGAAGAACTAATTTTGTTTCTAAATCTAGGACATATAGTTTTACTCCCAGTTCTAGAAAACATTCAACTTCTTCAAGCTACAACACACTCTCTAATGTTTCAAGATTTTCCGGACCAAATAGAGTTTATTTTTCAAATACTTTACATAATGATTATAGGAAACCTATGAGACAGATATGGGTTCCTAAGGTACTAGTCACTAATTTTACTGGACCCAAACAAGTATACATACCAAAATCTGTTTTTATTTGACTGTTTTGTAGGAAAGATACTTAAAGAGTTCCTATAAAAGTTTATGGTACTTGAATAGTGGGTGTTCAAGACACATGACAAGTGAATATTCATTCTTCAAGAACATAATAAAAATTGATGGATGATATGTCACCTTTGGTGATAATTCCAAAGGAAAGATTATTAGCCTTGGACAAATTGGTAACTCTAACTCAGTTTTGATTTCTAAAGTACTTTTTGTTGATATATTGAAATATAATTTTCTTATTATTTTACAATTAGTCAATGATGGATTTCATGTCAAATTTAAAATTGATTATTGCAATGTTTTTAATGCTAAAAATTAATTAGTGTTTTCTGCATTAATAAATGAAAATGTATATTCCATTAACTTGCATTCTTTAGCTTCTCAAAATGCTTCATGTTTAAGTGTGTTTCACAAAGAGTTTTGGCTTTTCCATAGGAGACTAGGACATTGTAACACTCACTCCCTTAGAAAGTTAACTAGAAAAATCCTAGTTAAATACCTACCCAAACTTGAGTTTCTAAATGATAAAGTGTGCAATCCTTATCAAAAAGGAAAGTAACACCAAATTTCATTTAAACCAAAGAAAGAAGTTTCGACTTCTCAAACTCTCTAATTGGTTCACATGGATTTTTTTGGACCATATAGAGTTTCTAGTTTATGGTAAGCACTATGTTTATGTTCTTGTAGATGACTTTTCTAGATATATCTGGACTTTCTTTTTATCTCACAAAAGTGAATCATGCTCTCATTTTACCAAATATTCCAAAACTGTAGAAAATATTAGTGGATGTAAAATTAAATCCTTAAGAATTGATCATGGTTGTGAGTTTGAAAATCAAGAGTTTGAATCCTTTTTCTCCCAAAATGGTTATAGTCATAATTTCTCTGCTCCTATAACACCTCAATAGAGTAGAGTTGTAGAAATAAGAAATAGAACCATACAAGAGATTTCTAGAACCATGATTAGTGAATATGACTTACCTATTTACTTTTGGGTTGAAGTTGTAAATACAACATGATATATAATCAATAGAGTATTGATTCGACAAATCCTTAAAAGAACTCCATATGAGTTTTGGAACAATATAAAACCCAAAGTTATCCACTTCAATGTATTTGGTTATAAAGACTATATCCTTAATACTAAGGACAATCTTGAAAATTTTTCATCTGGTAGTGATGAAGGAATCTTCTTAAGATATTCAATTTCTAGTAAATCCAAGAGAGTTTTTAATAAAAGAACTAAATATGAGGAAGAATCTGTCCATGTCAAATTTGATGAAACAGATCCACATAATCCTAAGACCACTCTAGAGAACCTGGAGTATGATGTATCAAATCTGGACATAAATTTAAAATCATCTAGCCATCATGTAAAGGAATCTATGAAAACTTCTAGTTCTAGAAATTATTTAGATTATGTTCACAATAAATCTGATCCTGTTGAAGAACCTTAAATCACAATTCATTCTTTTTCTAGAGCTGTTATAACTCTTAAGAACCATCCCTTAGATGTTTTTGTAGGAGACTTAGACAAAGGGACTCAAAATAGAGCTTCTCTTAGAAATTAGGTTAAACATCATGTATTCTTTTCAAAAATTGAACCAAAAAACATTAGTGATGCTATCAATGATGAATTTTGGGTGATGGCTATGCAAGAAAAACTTAATCAGTTTGAAAGAAACAAAGTTTAGAAACTTGTTGAAAGACCCAAAGACACATTCACCATAGGCACTAAATGGATGTTTAGAAATAAGGTAGATGAAGCTGGTAAAATAGTTAGAAACAAGGCTATATTGGTTGCACAAGGCTATGGTCAAGAAGAAGGAATTGATTGTGAAGAGACCTTTGAAACAGTAGCTAAACTTAAATCCATCAGAATTCTGCTTGCTTATGCAACACATCTGAATTTCAAACTATATCAAATGGATGTTAAAAGTTAATTTCTAAATGGTTATATAGATAAAGATTTATTTTTTTATCAACCCCCTAGTTTTACAAACCCTCATTTTCTAAATCTTATTTTTAAGTTATCAAAAGCTTTATAGGGTTTAAAACAAGCTCCAAGAGATTGGTATGATAGATTAAGTACTTTTCTTATTTCTAAAGGTTTTAAAAAATGAATAGTTGATCCTAACTTCTTTATAAAATGAATTTCCAATGATGTTTTAGTAGTTCAAATTTATGTAGATGATATTATCTTTGGATCTTCAAAAAAAATTATGTATTTATTTTTCTAAAATTATGAAAAACGAATTTGAAATGAGTTTAATGGGTGAACTCAAATTATTTCTGGGATTTAAAATAATTAAAAATAATTATGTTATTATTTTAAATAAAAGAAAATATAATAGAGATATTTTAAAACATTTTTTATTGGATATAAATAAAAGTAGTGACACTCCAATTAGTACTTCTTGTAAGTTGGATCTTGATAAGGATGGAAAATCTGTTGATCAAACCACTTACAGAGGAATGATTGGAAGCTTACTCTACTTAACTACTAGCCAACCTGGCATTCTTTTTAGTGTATGTATGTGTTCTTGTTTTTAAGAAAGTCCTAAAAAATCTCATTTAAATGTTGTTAATAGAATTTTCAAATACCTAGAGCATACACCCAATCTAGGACTATTCTATCCTAGAGGACAATCATTTGATTTAGTGAGTTATTTTGATGTTGAATTTGGTGGTTGTAAGTTAGATAGAAAATGAACCTCTGGAATATGTCACCTTTTAGGCAAGTCACTAGTGTCATGGTGTAGTAAGAAACAAAACTTTGTTTCATTATCTACTGCAGAAGCAGAATATATAGCTGATGACAGTTGTTGTGCACAAATTTTTTGTATGAAACACACATTACTAGATTATGGATATCAATTCAGGCATGTACCTATAAATTGTGACAATACAAGTGCAATTAACATCTCAAAAAATAATGTTTCACACTCTAGGACAAATCATATTGATGTAAGACATCACTTTTTGAGATATCATTATCATAAAGGTGATATCACTTTAGAATTCATTGGAACTGAATATCAGCTTACTGATATATTCACCAAACCACTAAATTATGAAAGAATAGATCACATCATACATGAATTCAGTATGATAAATCTTAAGTAGATATCTTATTGTTTCATATATTATTGTTTCCCAGTTTACGGTTTCACAAGTCATTGTCTTGAGATTACTGTTTACCTCTAACAGTACTATATTTTTTCTGTCTCCAGACTTGTTGTTTCATATTTACGGTCTCACAGTTACCATTTCTTGGTTACTATCTAGCACTTACTGTCTCAAGAAATACGATCGCACAGTTTAGAAATCACACTGTTACGATCTCACCGTGAACGCTTATTACTGTCTCACTGTGAATGACTATTACAGTATCACTGTAAAAATGCTTTATTGTTTTGTTTATAAATTATAACCCATATCACAGTAATTCATTGTTTTACTCTTTTTATATTCCCACACTTTTGATCCCACGATGCTTGATAACCCTAAATGATAAAATAAAATAATTTTCACTCGTTCTTCACTTGAGCTCTCTTTTCTCAAACTATAACCCCTCTTTCAACCCTTGTCTCTCTCGAACCTTTAGTTAATACCCAGGATGAAAATACCTTCATCGTCAACTCCTAATAAATTCATCTCAAAGAAGAAGTTGAAAATCACGCCTAAGTTAGCACTTGAGAGCCCTCTGAATCTGAACCTAGTGAACAGAGTGATGGTACCTGAAAAGGAAATATGCCCTAAGTGGCTTCTATCAAGTAAGTATTTGGTGTTGAAAGTGATAATAGAGAAAGGATGGATAGAGTGGTTTACAAAAGAAAATATGCCTATTTATCTGAATTTGGTTGCCTAGTTTTACATGTATGTTCAATTTTCTTTTGATTCAAAAGATGGGTAGGTTGTGCGAAGCTCGATTAATGGTCAGATTTGTACCTTTTCTTCAAGTCTATGGGCCGCATGCCTTAGGATACCTCATGAGGGTATTTTTTAGGACTACCAGAGAGGAACTCCACCTCTGAGTGAATTATTTGTTCTAGAAGAATATTTGAGAAGTTTAACTAGAAATGAAACCAAGAGGAGTTCCATAACTTCCAAGATAGATGGTGAATCTAGACTCTTGTTTAAGTCTGTTTAGAATTTGGTTAGCCTCAAAAAAGGTGATTTTTTTGTACTCAAGTATCAAGATTTATTTTTGAAACATCTCATGAAGAATGGACATAAGATCAACCTTTTCAAGTATATTATACACCATATGTGTAAGTTGATCAAAACAAATTCTAAGTTAACCTTATTGTTTTATTTGTGGATTATTTCAGCTATGCTTCATGCAAAGGTATTGGTTGTACCAGATGAAGAAGTCATAAAGGATTACGAGTTATGTCGTTTGAAATTTATTTTAAATAGGATGAAAATAAATTTGAATACATGGAGGAAAGCATAGTTGGAATATAATGATAGAGTTTATGAAAAGTTTAACCCAATGGAACACCCTTTAAGGACAAAGGATGTCTTTGATCCTAGTTTGGAACCAGATGATATTATTGAGTATTCTGATGTTGAAGAAGAGGAAGAGGATGATGTACCTTCAAAAGAAATTGTTCTTGATGAGTAAGACAGTACACTTACTTCTAAAATCTTAATTGAAAAGTAAGTTCTTATTCTTGAGAATGTTATTTATCTGGAAGAACAACTTTCCTCAAAAGATGAATCTGTTGCTAAGGAAAGTGGAAAGAGTGTTGTAGAAGAGAATATAGAAGAATTCATTCTTGTTGTGCAAGAAGCTTCCCTTGAGGAACTCCCAGAGGAAGAAGTTTTTCCTGAAGTTACTCCTTATACTGAAGAGATAATGGAGAAAGCCTTTCATTTGGCTCGAAAGGAAATGGAAGAGGAAATTAGGGATGAAATCGTGGAAATAGATCAAGGATCTAAACCTCTCATCCCTGAGAAATATTCACCTATTGAGGGGGGGCATCCACCTAATTTGGAATCTATTGAAGTCCCTAACCTGGTTGATCTAAGATCACTGGATATATGGTATAAATTTCCCAATTATTTTGATGTGACTAATTCCCAGGAATACTCAATTAAAGGAATTGATATGTCTACTATGTTTCATTCGAAACTATCATCTACACATGAAGATATCTATGACAAGGAACATGAGTCTGTCTCATCTTCTATCCCTAAACCCTCACAATAATCTTCAAACTTGGTGAATAAGGATGATCTGAAAGATTTTAGAGATACCCTATTGGCTGGGGTTGAAAATCTCTTGGATAGTCAACCCGCTCCTATAACCAATTTGAGTGAAAGAGATCCTTCACTATTGTTAGAAATGGTTACATGGAAAATTCAACCCAAGATGCTTCATGAGATTCAAGAAGTCAGAGTTGAGAATAAACTACTCAGTGATGAATTAAAAACTCTTAGAGGTATGTTTAAAGAAATGCAGAGAGTACTGAACTCAAAGCTAGACCCCATCTCTCATCCTGTTGAGGATATTGTCAGTCAGACCCCATAGGGAGTAGCCTCACTGATTCAACCTCATTTAACTTCCTTAGTTGAGAAAGTATCTGAAAGAAACAAGAAGATTGTTCAAGATATGCATGATCTTGTTATTGGACTTAACAAGTTAACTGATGAGTATAAGGGGGGCCTCAAGAAAGTTCTCAATAAACTCAAATACCTTACCTTAGCTTTCACTACTTCTCATACTGCTGGACAATCATCTCAACCTTCTTTAGATAGTGATTTTCTTCGAACAGTTGTCAAATAAGAACTTCAAGCTGTTATTAGTGGCTTTGATAGTGAATATATATCTAAAGTTATCAAGAACAGTGACAGAGTTCATGATTTGGTGCGCATCCATTCCAAGATTTCCAATGATTCTCAGCAATTAATTATTAAGAAAGTGTACTTCTACTTCAATCAAATCTTCTCTAAGAATGACATGAACAACCACTTCAAGTATCTTGTGGAAAATCTAAGGATCCTTCCTGTAAATCAAGCTTTCAAAACTCAAGTCCAAAATCTCAAAGATTTTACTCCTTTGTTGGATAAGTTTATGGAAAACAAGGATGACATTGAGAAAGCCATGAAATATGGTGGAGATATTATTGCTGATTTTATCAAGCTTTTAAGGCCTTATCTTCATGTCCAGAGTACTTTTATTGCCGTTCATATAGTTTCACCCCTGAGATATGGTTTTCCAACCTTCTCATCCTCTACCCTAGCCCCCACCTCTATGTCTCCCTCTCAGGCCCTGAGTCAAATCAGTTCTGTAATCATTGATCAATAGTTTCCTTGGTCTTCTACTACACCTACCTTGGCTCCTTCTGTTTTTGAAGGACTCCCTTCACCTTCTCTGTCAACTGGTTCACTCCCTTATTCCACTTATACCTCCACTCCTATGGCTTCTTATTCTAATGTTGCTGCCAAGGGAAAAGAGAAGCCAATACAATGCTAAAGAATAGTGGTTACTATCTTTTTATGGCGATGTTTTGTGTAGTCCTGTTCCTTACTGTTTGTAATGACACTCTTTATCCATCTAATGCATTGGGCATTTTCTTTGTCTACTTCTTCTTTAATCTTTTTGAAAATCCCAAAATGGGGAGAAATATGTATTCTATATGCACATTAACGAAGAGACACATTACCTAAGAATAAGTCTCTCACTCACATGATTTGTGATAATCAAAAAGGGGGAGATTGTTAGACTCCTCATGTATTTATCATGTTTTAATGATCAAAAATCATATAAATTCTATGAAACCTGTTAATCTTGTGTAATTTGTATCAAATCATGTGTATAGACAATTAGTATCCTTATGATTTAAATAAACCTATCTGAGCTCTTAATTTCTATACATTAAGTTTAGTTATTGTAAACTATATTTAATTTACTTCATAATGATTTCTTTGTTGAATGAATAACTCTAAACCATTTTATAAATATCACTGTTTAAGTCTGCATACATATATTTGACTAAGTCTGAGAAATCGTGAGTCTGCCACCGGTTGTGCTTCTCCAAAAAGGACCCAGACACCGTAACTATTCAGACACCGTAACCATCTAAATAGCATAGCCATCCAGACACTATAACCATCCAGACATTACAACCATCCAGACACCGTAACCATCCAAACACCGTGATCCTAACACTGCATCTGAGCCACTGGTTCCCAATATCTATATAACAGTGCCATAATGACTATCTTATTGTTCAAAGGTAAAGATTGAGACTATTTCATGGAGACGCCATTTACAGATAGACTGTGACACTGTTTCTTAAACTGTTTTTTTTTTGTTTTTAAATTTAATTTCTAATGGTCATATTTGAATATTTTAAATGCACTGACATAATTAATGATTCTTTTTAGACATGTCACATGACAGTATGAGGTACGAGGTGAAGAATACATGAATCATGTTGGCCCCAACACATGCACTCCAAGAATAAAAGAGAAGTGCGGCCCAAAAACAAATATAGATCATAATAACGAAGTGCACACGAGCTTTTCCTAAAAATAAGAACCGACACATGCAAATCAACATTCCTGAAGAACACATGAAGCATTCTTGAATCAAAAAGCTAGACACCATAGATCAGAATCATCGATCACATATTCACATCGACAACTCCATGAATAACATGAGCCAGATCTAGCTGACTTACAACACTCTATTTTCCATGAGAGGACTCGATTTCTACATCTGCTTCATCCTAGAAGTCAAGGCCTGCATAGACTAACACTCAGAGCACTTCTATCTCTATCTTATCATTTTTTTTCTCGGTTGTGTATTATTTTTCTTATATTTCGATCAATGTGTGTGTCTATATTAAACATACATTATATCATGCATCAAACTGAAGTATAAAAGATATAATTTCTCTTACATCTTTTTACACCTATGTATTCCCACAGATTGGTGTGGAAGAGGTCTCTGTGTGGCCTGTTAGTTCATACCCATAAAGAAATATGGAAGATGTTGTGTGACCTAGACAGTCTTGTGTAATTTTGTAAAGACCAATACAAGTTGTGTATCAAGTTTATTTATATAAACTACTTGGTGGCAGGTGATCACCAAGTAGAGTGGATTAGGTCTCGGCTTGATACTGAACCACTTGTTTTATTTCCACTGTGTATTTTATTTTAGTGTCCTATGTTTTACTGTTTAATTCAGAAATCACTAAATTTACCTTGATAGTTAATCTTGGAAGGAAGTAATAATTGTTTTTCCTTATTAGAATAGCTTAAAAATTAATGTTAATAACTAATATTAAGATTACTGAAAATTAATCCATCTTCTAAAAAGTTATTCAAATATTCAAGCTTTCATAACCATATAACCTTGATTGACTGGCCTGTATTTAATTTATTGGGGAACCCTTTTAAGAATACTTTTTAAATAGAAATTTTTAATGGATACTCAATTCACCCCCCTCTTGAGTACTCTACTCTGACCAAAAAACTCTTATCTCATATCTATAAGAATCCAGATACTTCCACATAGATGTATGATTTCATCACTATCTACATACCAATCCAGAGGTAGTTAATCTCTAGATATACTATCATAGATATCAAAGCCTTCAAGATCAAAAAATTGTCTACTCTTCACCTTCGCAAGGATAGAAGAGGTAACTGTCATAGATGAGATCTAATATTGCTCATTAATATCATGAAACTCTTGATAAAGCTCAGAAAATAAGGTCATTAACTTCAATTCATCACTGGATTCCCATATGGCTAGTGTTTGAGAACTCGGTGCATCTACAACCACATTTCCCTTCCAAGGTGTATAGGAAAGTTTAAAATCAAAGTATTGTAGATATTCAACCCATATTCGCTATATGAGGTTCATGTAACATTGAGAAAAGATATATTTGTTGCTCTTGTGGTCCACGTACACCAAAAATTTCTCACCCAAAAGATAGTGTCTCCAGATACATAAGGCAAGGACAATTATTGATAGCTCAAGGTCGTGCATTGGGAAATTCCTCTCATGAGGCCTCAACTGCTGAGATCCATATGCAATGACTCTGTCCTCTTGCATCATTACTACTCCTAGTCCGATTCCCAATGCATCATATAAGATGGTATATCTTGTACCTAGCTCTGGAAGAGTTATAATAGGTGTTGATACAAGCCTCCCTTTCATCACTTTAAAGTATTTATCACATGCTTCTGACCATACAAACTTTACAACCTTCTTTGTAATACTAGTAAGAGGTGAAGCAACACAGGAGAAATCTTTTATAAAACACCTGTAATATCCTATCAACCCCAATAAACTTTGTGTATTAAACACATTTTGGGATGCTCCCGGGGAACTACAACACTAACCTTTTCACCGTCAACAGATACTCCATAATCTGATATAACATGACCCAAGAAGTTGACTTTGTCGATCCAGAATTGGCACTTAGAAATCTTGGAATAAATATGATGATCTCTCAGTGTACTCAGAATGATATCAAGATGTTTGGAATGGTCACTACGAGTGTTAGAATACACCAAGATGTTTTTGATAAAGACTACAAAAAAATAATCCAAATAGTGGTCGAACACCCAATTCATTAGAGCCATGAAAATAGAGGGTGTGTTCATAAGACCAAATGGAATAACAAGGTACTCATATAGACCATACCTTTTATAAAAAGTTTTATGAGGTATTTATAATGGTATGACTCATACCTAATGATAACCCAATATTAGTTTGATCTTATAGAAGACCCTAGATCCTCAGAGTTGGTCAAAGAGACCATCTATATGAGGTAGTGGATATCGGTTCTTGATCGTAAGCTAGTTCAACTATCTGAAATCCACACATGGAAGTAAGTTTATATCCGCCTTCTTAGAAAAAAACATGGGTGAACCTAAGAGGATGTATTGGGATTTATAAATACATTGTCCTCTAAATACTCTAACTTTATCTAGAGCTCTTTAAGATCTTTTCGTTCCATCTTTTATGGAGGAATGGACACTATAGTTATTCCTAGAACAAGCTCAATTGTAAACTCTACCTTTATCTCAAAAGGTAAGCTAGAAAATATTTGAAAAATAGATCCCAAAAACAATCCACTACTTGAGGGAAATAAGCTTATCATAAACCTTGATCTTCCACTGAAGAGATTTTAAATCTAGGTAGTCACTCAACCTAGACCATGATGCTCTGGTCCAGCTCTACTAGCCTAGACATCCCACTCACCCTTATGTAGATAACTTCTTCCCTCTGGTGATGTAAAATATACCATGTGATGATAGTAGTCTACAAAATAATGATACTAAACCAACAAATCTATCCTGATAATGAAATATAACCCCTCCATCTCGAGAATAAAGAGGTTCCATAAAAAGAGTAACTTCCTAGATCAAGGGGACAATCCCTACACTGGCATATTTCCTCTTTTCATACCCCTAACGGTGTATCTAGGGTCACTACACCATAGTAAAAATGTATCTATGGTCTGAGACTCTCCATGATAGTTACAAAGATAATATATTTCGAAGCACCTATATCAAAAAAAAAATACTATAGTAGAGGCTACTACAATAGTACCTCATACTATATATGGTACCGCAACCCGATCCTCAGGTATTGGTTATAGTGTATGAAACTGACCTGATACATAGACCTGTGCAACAGATGGACTACCATGATCATAACTACTATGCTGGTGCTACTGGTGATCAAGGGTCTGCTACCACAGTCACGACCTCCTCCTTAGCCAGACCTATCAGTGATATTCCAACTCCCCACCTAAAGTGATGTAAAATAAATAACTCCTGAAGGTAGAGATAGTGTAGATAATTTTCCACTCAAATCATGTGGAAAGGTCATACATAAATACTAGAGATTCCCCATATGGTTGTAAGCCCAGTATTCCATTGTATCTCTATCACACTGAGGATTTGAATTCCCCCGTCGTCCATACTGATGACACACTATAAAGATACTGAAATGGGTACTTTGTTTTTCACTTCCCTAATGAGAAACCTCAAGGGAATGCTTCCTGCTACTAGTGAAACTACTGGCCTACCGTGGCATAGATCCTCTATGCCTGGTATTATTGTCATTCCTCATGTTACCCTTAGAGATAAGATCCTGATTGACTATTGCAAAAAATGTAGGTAGGTAAAAGACATTCACCTACGTATGGATGGAATACTGGAGCCCATCCTCGAAACATATAGCACAAAAAAGATCATCACTAACTAGAAGTGGTGAAAAGAACTACAAATCCCTGAAATACTCTGAATACTCCATGACTGACATAGAACCCTTCTTGAGATGTATAAACTCTTTGGTTCTATCAGCTCTTAGTGTTTGAGGAAAGAACTGATCATAAAAGGCAGTCTGAAAACCAACCCATTATATGCCCTGATGAAAACCAGTCTAGGTAATCACATCCCACCAGTGCTTAGAAAAATATTGAAGCATTTTTTTGGGAATCTTGACCCTTAACCCTAGAGGCATTTCCATATGCTCAAAGATAGATAGGGTGGATTTTATCCAATACTCAGTAGCCTACAGACCACCATCCCCTGAAAAGGTAGGAGGATTCTACTACTGGAACTCACGAGTCAGATCATCCATCGTAGGTGAAATCCATGGAGTACCATGCATGTACTACATCAGATATAAGAAACTATCACAAACTTGGGAATCAGTTCTCAGATCAGATACAATAGGTGGTTCCTCAAGTGGCACTTCTAAAGATAAGACTGGAAGCTCAAGGCCCACCACTTCTGGATCATGGTCGTCACCACCCTCCTAGCATATGACACGAGGACATTGTGGAGGTATTGGTCTAAAAATTCCACGCACACACCTCAAAATAAGATTAAGCTAAAAGATATCATCACTAGCGGAAGCTGGATGCAATAAATCTCACTACACAAGGAATATTACCCCAACTACTCACTTAGATGGATAGGTATCAGTAAGTTCCCAAGTATAAGTTTCATTTCATTTTTCATTTAATTACCAGGTTCACTCCTTTACCTTTCATAAAAATGACAAGGTGGGATAAGGATGTGAAAGCAATTCATTTTAGATGTCATGATTCACTTTATAATGGATATTCATTTCCAGTGAATCAGTTCCCATACACTTATCACTAGAAACACTACTCATTTATTTATAGCCTAATGGCTCAACTCGGTAAATTACTCATCCCAACCCATGAGGTCCCATAAACCTCATGAATTGTGATAGGAAATCAATCAATCACAACCAAAAGTAATACATGTACAAGCAAACTATCACATCATCAATCAACAATCACAGGCATATCAAGAAATGAAAAGAAATGAAATTCACCTATATTACATAGAAATATGCATGAAATGTGAGTTCTAGGTGCCTATAATATTGCATGTAACAATGATCCTTGTCCTCATATCATCGGACCAAGGATGAAAAAAAAATCCTCAATAAGAGTAATAATCAACAACTCCACAGAACATGTGCATCACCCAGGGGTGAAATAATGTCAGCTGTAATAGGCAAAACAGAACAACAATTATAATTTTGGGTAACTTGGATTTTACCCAGAACCTAGGTTCACGATGACCAAGCATGACTTATGATCAAGTCTCAAACATTAATAATCTCTAATCTATTGTCCCCAAATAGTAAAGTAATAAAAGAAACACCTCTGATACCACTTTGTGATGTCTCGGACCCTAATTCCACTCAATGGTTACCCTGAGCCCGGTTGGCCACATGGACTCAAGGACATCTCCCCAAACGCCAAAGTCTTCCGAATAGTAATGAGGGCCTAGGGTGTGTCTGTGGGGATATTATTCCCTCGTTACCAAGGTTTATTTCATCGAGTGAATTTAAACATAGATAAATAGCTGAAGCAATATAAGTAAATAGAAGGCACAACATCAAATAGATACAATAGTAATAATAGCTGAAACAACTTGAATGGCATTCAACAACTAATGACATTTCATCTCACTAGAAACATAGAAATCATATAAAAAATATAGCAGGAATAACATGTTTCAAATAAGTATAAAAGAAATAAAAGACTATCCCAAGAATCTTAAACTCTGACTTGGTCATCTTATATCAAGCTCCATACTAATCAGCAAGTAATAAATTGTTTGAAGTCATATGATTCCCTTTGTTAACACTAGAAACCATGTAATCTACCTTAGGTACCAAACGACACTCGAAGAGGGTTTGAGATAAATCTTAGTGGTCCACTACCAATGGTGTCTATAACATATGGCATGTGTAATGGAAATATAACAGTGTGCAAGCATGCATATATAAAGTAAAGCAGTACAATGTAACTAAATACTCAAGTACCTAATTCAACCCTCAGATGGTGACTGAACATGTAACCAATTCATTATTTTATTTTTACCAATTTATAACATATCACATGTTAAGAATAGTGGAGGTTTCAAGTTATAATAAGGCAAGATGTAATGATATTTAATAACGAAGTTCCAAGGTAATAACTAAGGAAATGTAGACCTCAAGGGTCGCCAAGAATAACTATATCCTAGCTAGGATAAGAGTGTAATACAAGGATCATATTCCAAGGCATTCCACGATAATATGCCTACTGAATCCAATTTTATAATCCAAGGTAAAATGGGGCTAAGTAGAGACAGGGCCCTATGGGCTGTAACCATGGAACCTGTCACTAACCAAGTCAGGCCACCATCAGAACCGATGCCCGACCCGGCCTACGGCAAGGCCCGAAGGGCGTTCCCGATCACCACGGGTAGGCACAAGTGCCCAACTATTAAAATAAACCTTGGGAACAATTTACCCGAGTAAACAAATATAAAGAAGCCAATAAAATAAACCAAACAAAGAGTAAAAGTTGCAGCCAAAAAAGTCTTTAACCAAAACCAAATTTTTGAGTCACATGTAAAACCAAAACCCAAACAATAATAAAAGTATAGTGACTAAAAACTCACCCAAAAATTGTCACTCGATGAGAGGACACCACCCTTAAGCCACCACCACAACCCCATGTCAATAGGTCTGCTAAAAACCGGAACCACTTCTCCCAAACGTTGGACCCTTACCTATATCAAACATAAACAAATCTATTTACACCCAAAGGTGTAAGTATGGTGTGAGAAATCTCCCAGCAGGATGTCACCAAGAAAAGATTCCACACACAGGCAATAACAGACAATTACATTTTCAATGATAAATAAATGAAAGTAAGAAATGCTTATCAATGTTAGTGAAAATGGTTTTCATAAAATGACCTTAAAGAAAAAAAGTTTAAAGCAAACACATGTTTGGACAGTAACTCAAGTGACATATCATGTATCATTGGTGTTCACAAAGAAACCAGTAGCACCAAAGGATGGGAGAGGCCCTATGGGTACTAGAAACAAGTGGGACCCTAGAACATAGAGTCTCAGTGAAACGTGGATTAGAAACCACGACCCTCAAAAACATGGCTTAGAAGGCCACGACCCTCAGAAAATGTAGCTTAGAAGACCATGACCCTCAGTCATCATATATTTAGTTAGTGTTGCAATCGTCAATCCTACCAGTGAGACTGGGCCAAGCCATCTCCGGAACACTAGCTCACTAGTTCTAGTACCCCCACCTAATACCCCAGGCTTCACTCTTTGTGATCACCTAAATTCAAAGTTCACATAACATGTCACATTAACACTTAGAGCCAAACTATGTGCTTACACACAAGAACATGTCACTCACACACTGATATCCTCTTTTAAAACCACACGCACACCAAAACATTTTAAAACTTAATCTGCACTACTTACACATTAAATTAAACTAGATACATAACTTAACAAAAACACTTTGATAATTAACCAAACCACTAAGAGAAATTATTAAACTATTTTCAAACATGTCGCAAAATTTTTAAAGGCCAAAAATTCATTCAAAACCTTTTTCCAAGATAAAATATATTCTGACACATGTCAAAACATAAATCGTGTCATCTGCACTTCCTAACTCACACACTTCATAGTTTAGAAAACAATAATAAACAATTCACAGTGGTATTTCAAAATAAAAAAAAAGACCAATTCACTTAGACACACTTCCAAAAAATTAAATGTATATTTAAAACGTAATTAAAGCTAATTTTTTTAGCATGGAAACTAATTAACAAAATGCTGAATTAATTAAACCAACATGAAAATGATCATTAGATAATAATTGTGCATGGAATCACCTATCAATGTGTCGCAAGTTTCGAAAAATTGGTGCATAAAAACCACCACACCTAATGCACCTCAAACAAAATCAAATACACCCGAAAAAAAGGCATTGTAAAAAAACATCAAGATATAATCAATTGTAATTAAATCACAAATAAAACACTTCCAAAAATAAATTTATGAACATGGAGGGGCTCCACACCTATGGAAAGGAGTCTAAGAGGTCGGTCGGGGATCGATAAGGACTGTTCGGGATTGTGCGGTGCCAGAAAAACAAAGCGAGAGTTGCTGGAAAAAAAATCAGCCAAGGTTGTGGTGCGCGCATGGATGGACAAAGCAGGATGATGTAGTGCGAACTGGTTGTCTGAAGAAGGGAGGTGGAGTGGCGCAGTTGTCTGGAAGAGAAGGAGAGGTGCGTGGATGTCGGCTGGGCAAGCAGGAGGACAGCAGGGGGAGGCAGCGAGGGTGGTCATAGGGGAAGGAGGAGGGTGGCTTCGGCTAGGAAAATGAAAAGCCGATCAGTTTTCAGCTGAGGATGAGGGAGGACAGCACGAGGAGCCCGGCCGAGGGAGAGGACAGTTGGGGGATGCGGCCTGGCGTGGTGGAGGAGGAAGGACTAAGGTGCGGCCAGCAGTCTGCTGGATAGGGGAGGCGTGACACCGCCAGTGGGTAGAACGGGAAAGAGGGGCAGCGACACCTAGGGATTGCGAGTGAACAGTGCCATGATGGGGAGAGGGCAAGAAGAAAGGAAGTAAAAAAATAGGAAATAAAATAAATAAATATAAAATAAAATAAAAGATAATAAAAATAAAAGAAAAGAAGGGATAAAATAAAATAAAAATAAAGATATGGGAAATAAAAATAAAGTAAAACCTAAAAAGAAAATCTAACCTAAACTAATAATAATAATAATAATAATAATAATAATAAAGATAATAATAATAATAATAACATTAATAATGAAAATAATAATAATAATAATGAAAAAAAAAGTAACTATAATTATAATGAATTTTATTGTTATTCGGTTATTTAATCATTCACGCATCGGGTCGGCCACACGTTAGATTGGCGAAGCCACATGGCTTCGCCCGTGCCCTGCCCGCATGTCAGACAATGTCAAAATGATGCTCATTTATCAGCGCAAAAAGTGCATGACTCATGCTGGGCTCGGCCCACATTCCAGAAAGAAATTATTAAAAGGGCAAATAAAATTATGGGATAAAAATTAAAATTAAAAACATGCCTCAAAGAAAAGTCCAGGTGTGACAATTATCCCCACCCTGAAAACTTTCTACCCTCGGAAAGTCAACGTGAATCCTAAACAGAGAATAGAAATGGGTACTCCATCTCAACCCAAGACTTCCACTCCCAAGTCTCATGCTCGTCATTCCCATGCTGCCAAAGAATATGAACCAAAGGAATGGACTTTCCACGAAGCACATTCTCCTGAGAATCCAATATCTGCATTGGTCACTCAAAAATTGGTAAGTCGGGCTCTATCTCCAACTCCTCTCAATTCAACACATGTGACGGATCGATATTATACTTTTTAAGTTGGGATACATGGAATAAATCATGAATCGACATCAACTGTGAAGGAAAAGCTAACCTGTATTCCACCTTGCCAATCCGCTCAGTAACCTCGAAAGGCCCAACATACCTCAGTGTCATCTTTCCCTACTTTCCTAAGGGGCAGTGACCCAAGCGAGGGTCCACCCTCAAGAACACTTTGTCCCCCACTGAAAACTCAAGATCTCGACACCTATGATCTGAATAAGATTTCTGGTGACTCTGAGCTATCAACAACCGCTTTATAATCAACTTGACCTTCTCGGATGTCTCCAGAACAAGGATCATTCCCAAGAGTGAGGTCTCACCTACCTAAACCCAACACAAAGGAGACCGAAAAGGCCAACCATAGAGCACATCAAAGGGTTCCATTATAATATAGGATTGGTAACTGTTATTATAATCAAACTCAACCAATCCCAAATGGCTATCCCATGAACCTTCGAAATCCAACACACATGCACGAAGCATTTCCTCCATAATCTGATTTTTCTGCTCCGTCTGGTCATCCGTCTGAGGATGGTATGTCATTCTCATCTTAATCTATGACCCCAAATACTTCTGGAGGCCTCCCCGAAACTGAGATGTAAAGAGGGGGTCCTTTGTTAGAAACAACTTATAATGGCACACCATGAATTCTGACCACTTCCTGAACATACAAACGGCCCAGCTCCTCCACCTTCATTGTATCTCTGATCAGGATAAAGTGAGATGACTTGGTCAAATGATCAATCACTACCACAATATCATTCCTTCATTGAGGTGTATGATTCAATACAATAATGAAGTCCATAGAGACCTCGTCCCACTTCCAGATAGGAATGGGTAATGACTGAAGTAGGTCAGATGGTCTCTGATTCTTTGTTTTCACCTGCTGACAAGTGTATCATCTCGATAAAAATTAGGCTATGTCTCGTCTCATACCTGGCCACCAGAACTGGAGAAAAACATGGTAATACATCTTGGTAGTACCAGGATTGACGGCCCACTAAGACTAGTGTCTATCCTGCATCACCACCTTCCGCAGATACAATGGCACCACTGTACGGCCCTTGAAACACAAGATCCCCTTGGGAGACATAGACCAATCCGAAGGAGTCTCCCCACCATGAAGAAACTACATAGATCGCTGGAACAACTCATCCACAGGCTTCTCCTGCTGGATCAAATCCAGAAGAGTGGGATTCAACAGAATGCTAGCCAAGAAAGTACCTCTGCTATGCTCCATGCTCTCCAAGTGCATCTAGGAAAATAGCCCCATCAAAGTCCACTCATTGCTGGACTTCCTCAATGCCTACACCAGTACCTTCCTTCTCAAAGTGTCATCCACAACATTACCCTTGCCTGGGGTATAGACAATATCAAATTCAAATCCCTGCAGATACTCAATCCAGCGGCACTGCCTCAGATTGAGATCCTTCTGAGAGAAAATGTAGGCTAGACTCTTATGGTTATAATATACCACAAATTTCTCCCCAAAGAGGTATTGACGCCAATTATTCAGGGTGTGCATCACTAATAACAACTCCAAGTCATGAGAAGTCCTAAAAAATGCCTATAATAACTTTCCAGGCCAAGAAAACTCCTAATCTCAAACACATTCCTTGGTTGTACCCATGACATAATTGCACTGATCTTCTCAGGATCCACTAAAACCCCTTGTTCTGAGATGACATGCCCTAGAATATTCACTTCCCTGATCCATAGTGTGCACTTTGAGAGTTTGGAATACAGGAAGTGGTCCCGCAACGTACCCAAAACAATCCGCAGGTGATGCTCATGCTCCTCCTCAGATATAGAATAAAACAAGATGTCGTCCACTTATACTACAAAAAATGAGTTGATATATTGGTGGCACACCCAATTCATGAGTGCCATGAAAAATTTCGAAGCATTAGTCAATTCTAAAGGTATGACTAGATACTCAAAGTGAACATACCTACTTCAGAAAGCCATCTTCGGAATGTCTTCTTCTCTCACCTTGAGCTGGTGGTATCTTGAACACAATTTGATTTTGGAGAACCACTTTTCTCCCTTCAGCTGGTTGAACAAATCTTCAATCTGAGGCAAAGGGTATTTATTCTTGATGGTCACCTTATTCAATTTCCGGTAATCGATGCACAAATGGAGGGTTCCATCGGCCTTCTTTTTGAATAAAACTGGGGCGGCCCAATGAGAGATGCTCAGGTGAATTAATCCTTTGGATTCCAAATCATCCATCTGTATCTTTAATTCTTTAAATTCGGTGGGCGCCATGCGATATGAGGGAAGAGATATAGGATGAGTTCCCGGAGCCAACTCAATTGAGAACACCACGTCCCACTATGTGGGTAAGCCTAAAAAATCATCTGGGAAGACCTATGGAAACTCATCCACTACACAAGGTAACCCACCCTGAGAGACACCACCATCGTCCTCCAGTGCGAGAGACGACAACTGATAAGAAAGATTCCCCAACTCAAGGAGTGGAGGTCCCGTGCAACCAGACCAAGGATCCCATTATCCATGAAATAACTGAGGAATCTCATATGGGGCCATAAAGATGACTCGGTGCCGATAGCAGTCAATATGCACTTGAAAGTGCACCAACAATTCCATGTCAATGATCACATAAAACAGGTCCATATCAAGGACCAAGAAATACCACTCCATCTTGACTCCTGACACAGAGAGTGCGCAGGACGAGAACCTAAGACCCTGCTCATTTTTCTTACCCAACGGTGTTACCAACTCCATGGAAATAGATAATAGTTCAGTTGGTAGGTTCAATAGGTTCACAAGATGGGCAGATATAAAAGAAACTGAAGCGCCAGTATCAAATAAAACTACAGTGATAGAAGATGCAATCAGAATGGTACCTCGAATAGTCGAAGGTCCTGTATCAGATCCCACTGGTTCCTGATCCACAGCATGAAAATTTATGGTCCCTTCCTAAGAACGACCGCTTGCCAGAGGCTCTTCCCTGATTTGGATCTTCCCCAAAGATGATCTGGTCCTGCCACCATGGCTACCAAACTGAGATCCCATCGTCCTGGTTGGCTCTGACTGAACTGATACTCCTCTAGAAGCCATAGATCCAGTCCCACTCTGGTAAGGGCGCACAGTCCTACAGAAGTGCTATAGATGTCCCACAACTCTACACCCATGGCAAGGTCTGGGAGGGTATGGACATGCAGTTCGGATGTGCCATACCCTTCCTCACTGATGTCACACCACAGACCCCGCACCAGAAGCCCCAGATGAAGTCTACCTGGGGAGGATGACCTGAGCTGCCATCACTCTTCTTCTATTCCTCATCACACTTCCTCTTCTTCTAGGATGAACAACCACTACCAAACCCTGACACTGATTCAGAAAATCTCGACTTTCCCCTCTGATCAATCTTGACCATGCAAGCATGATCGACCACCTTGGCATAATTTCTCAACTTGAATAAGAAAACCTGAGAGTGGATTTTTGGTCGAAGACCCTTCTTGAACTTCCGAGCTTTCAAATATTCACTTGAAAAAATTTCAGGCGTGTACCGCACTAGCTCAGAAAAGAGGTTTTCATACTCCATCACTATCTGATCCCCTTGTGAGAGATCCATGAACTCCCGGGATCTGGCATAGGCCAGGAAATCGGGACATTACTTCTCGTTGAAGATATCTTTTAAATCCTTCCAACTCATTTTCTCATGCTTCCCAGCCTGAATCACAGATTCCCACCACTTGCGACTGGAACCCTCTAGTTGGAATGAGGCACACTTTACGCTAACTTCCTCTGGAATTTCAAGGAATTTGAACCTACGCTCTATCTTTTCAATCCATTCCTCTGCATCTTGAGGTTCTAAACTACCTAGGAATAAAGGAGGTTTATTATTCAGAAATTCCTGAGCTTTATCCATCTTGGAGATAGACTCATCTCTTCTAGCTGGAATAGGGGCGGGGGCAGGAGTCTCCCCTTTTCCTAAATCCTGAACAGCTCAGACCACAGCTTCTACCAATCTCTAATCAAGCGGTGTGGGAGAAATTTCTTTGGATTCCTCCTGTGGGTGCGTGTAAGATCTCTAGGGAGGCATCTTGCTGCAAAGAGCAAAATTCGTAAAAGAACATCATCAATATATCATATCTAAAGAAAAATAAAATTTCTAGAAAATTACGTTATCATAAGTAAACCAAACATGAAAAAGTAACATCATGTCCAAATTCTTATTCTCTGCCTGATGTCCACGCACAGTATGTAGCCTGCACATCTAACCTAGAAGAGAAGTCAAACAAGCATCCCAATACCCCATGGCAACTCAGGGTCTGTCACGAGGTGTGCCAGCCAGGAACCCTACTCACAACCAGAATTCTGATCCCCAACAATCCTAGCTCCTATCTAACCAGCCTCATCCCAAATAAAATAACCAAATATCTTAAACCAAACTTGGTTTTGATACCATTTTGTAATGAACCAAGTCAGGTCACCATCCGAACCGACGCCCTACCCGGCCCGCGGCAAGGCCCGAAGGGCAGTCTCGATCCCCACTGGCTGGCACAAGTGCCTGGGTATTAAAATAAACCTTGGGAATGATTTACCCGAGTAAACAAATATAAATCAGCCAACAAAATAAACCAAACAAAAAGTAAAAGTTGCAGCCAAACAAGTCTTTAACCAAAACCAGATTTTTGATTCAAATGTAAAACCAAAACTCAAACAATAATAAAAGTATGGTGACCAAAAATTCACCCAAAAATATCTCCCGGTGAGAGGACACCACCCTCAAACCACCACCACAACACCACGTCAAGAGGTCTGCTAACAACCTGAACCACCACTCCCAAACGCTGGACCCTTACCTGTATCTGACATAAACAAATCTACTTACAGCCAAAGGTGTAAGTAGGGTGTGAGAAATCTCCCAGTAGAATATCACCAAGAAAAGATTCCACACACAATCATTAAAAGACAATTACATTTGCAATGATAAATAAATGAAAGTAAGAAATGCTTATCAACATTAGTGAAAACGGTTTTCATAAAACGACCTTAAAGAAAAAGCAGTTTAAAGTAAACACATGTTTGGGAAGTAACTCAGGTAATATAACATGTATCATTGGTGTGCGCAAAGTAACCGGTAGCACCAAAGGATAGGAGAGGCTCTATGGGTACTAGAAACAGTTGGGACCCTAGAACGTCGTGTCTCAGTGAAATTTAGATTAGAAAACACAACCCTAAGAAAATGTGGCTTAGAAGGCCATGACCCTCAGAAAATGTGGATTAGAAGACCACAACCCTCAGTCATCATATATTCAGTTAGTGTTGCAATCATCAATCCTATCAGTGAGACCGGGCCAAGCCATCTCTGGAACACTAACTCACTAGTCCTAGTCCCCCCACCTAATACCCCAGGCTTCCCTCTTTGTGCTCACCTAAATCAAAAGTTCACATAACATGTCACATTAACACTTAGAGCCAAAAGAGGTTCTTACACACAAGAACATGTCACTCTCACACTGATATCCTCTTTTAAAACTACACGCACACCAAAACTTTTTAAAACTTAATCTACACTGCTTACACATTAAATTAAACTAGATGCATAACTTAACAAAAACACTTTGATAATTAAGAAAACCACTAAGAGAAATTATTAAATAGTTTTCAAACATGTTGCAATATTTTTAAAGGCCAAAAATTCATTCAAAACCCTTTTCTAATATAAAACATATTCTAACACACATCAAAACATAAACCACGTCATCTGCACTTCCTAACTCACACACTGCACAGTTTACAAAACAATAATAAACAATTCAAGGTGGGATTTCAAAATAAAAAAAAGACCAATTCACTTAGACACACTTCAAAAAAATTAAATGTACATTTAAAAGGTAATTAAAACTAATTATTTTAGCATGGAAACTAATTAATAAGGTGCTGAATTAATTAAACAAACATGAAAATGATCATCAGATAATAATTGTGTGTGGAATCACCAACCAACATGTCTCAAGCTTAGAAAAATTGGTTCTTAAAATCCACTACACCTAATGCACCTCAAACAAAATCAAATACACCCTAAAACAAGGCATTGTAAAAAAACATCAAGATATAATCAATGCAATTAAATCCCAACTACTACAATTCTAAAAATAAAAGTATGAACAACGAGGGGCTCCGCAACTTCGGATATGAGTCTAAGAGGTCGTTCGGAGATCGACAAGGGTTGTCTGGGCTTGCACGGTGCCAGAAAAATAAAGTGAGAGTTTCCGGGGGAAAAAAACTAAACCATGGTAGTGGTGCGCACGCGGCTGGACAAAGCGAGAGGATGAAGTGTGAAGTGACTATCCGAAGAAGGTAGGTGGAGTGGCGTGGCTGTCCGGAAGAGAATGAGAGGTGAGCGGCTATCAGCTGGGCAAGTAATAGGATAAAAGGGGGAGGCAGTGAGGGCGGTCATGAAGGAAGGAGGAGGGTGGCTTTGGCTGGGCAGGACGGACGGCCGAGCGGGATCTGGCCGAGGATGCGGGAGGGAAGCAAGAGGAGCCCAGCCTAGTGAGAGGATAGCAAGGGGGATGCAGCCTGGCATGGTAGAGGAGGAAGGATGGAGGTGCGGCCGGCATCCTTCTAGACATGGGAGGTGCGACGCCGCCAGTGGGTGGAAGAGGAAAAAGGGGCAGCGACACCTAGGGTTTGCGAGTGAACAGTGTCGCGACGGGGAGAGGGAAAAAACAAAGGAAGTAAAAAAAGAAGAAAGAAAATAAAGAAAATAAAAGATAATAAAAGATAATAAAAATAAAATAAAATAATGGATAAAATAAAATAAAAATGAAGAGATGGGAAATAAAAATAAAGTAAAACCTAAAAATAAAATCTAACCTAAACTAATAATAATAATAATAATAATAATAACATTAATAATGAAAATAATAATATTATTAATATTAATATTAATAACTACAAAAAATAACTATAATTATAATAAATTTTATTTTTATTCAGTTATTTAATCATTCTCACATTGGACCGGCCTCACGTTAGACTAGCGAAGCCACACGGCTTCGCCCGTGCCCTGCCTGCATGTCATACACTGTCAAGATGACGCTCATTTATCAGTGCAAAAAGCGCATGACTCATGCTGGGATCGGCCCAAATTCCAGCAAGAAATTATTAAAAAGGCAAATAAAATTATGGGATAAAAATTAAAATTAAAAAACATACCTCAAAGCGAAGTCCGGGTGTGACAGAACCTACTTGTCAATGTTGCCTCCAATGAGTGTATCCAAGGCATCCTATAATGATATGTGAGGGATCATATGGTGTCATAAAATTCATCCAAATAATATATAAGGATCAGGATCTAGGTGTGTGTCAACCTAAGAAAGATGAATCCTTGAATCAGAATAGGGTTCCCGAGTGCTCAGGACATTCTCTGATCAGAATCCAAGGAAAGCTCAAGTCATGACACTTCTATTTAATTATGAATTCATGTAATAAATCCTTTGTTTCAAGACTTTCCTTTCATTGGTGTGATAATATCATGTATCATACAACCTTTTAATCAATTCATTTGGTTCGATCCTTTCCTTTCATTAATGTGATATGGGCAAGTAGCATGAAACCATTCCTTTAATCCATTTAAATCATATTCCATATTCAAGTTTCATTCCGGTACCTTCCATTAATGTGGTAATGGGTGATATATATATGCAACCTACTATTCTTTTACATTTAAGGCCAATTTATATACTTAGTATACTTGCCAATTCACATTTCATATTTTATTTTCAAATTGAAACACTTACCTTAGGAGGGTCAAGTGGTAAGAATACATCGTACTTTCCATTATTCCAATCACAATGTAAATCAATACATTCAATATAGGAAATATTTCTCTTAAAAAGTTGAAGCCAAGTCACACCCAATTGGTGGCACAAACGTGTCAAAACAATAAACAACAATTATGTCATAACCTTCAACATGGAAAGGATTGAGTTGTGGGTTTAAACACAAATAACTAATCAAATATTTGGAAAGAGAATAACCATATGGTTCTAATTATTATAAAAATGGCATATAAATTATGTAAATAGCACCTAATGAACTCTGTGGGCCCCAAAAGACAATTCCAAAATCAACGAACCTGATGGATGAGTTATAGAACACCCACCATAGGCTTTTACGACTCTCCTCTGGTATTGGCCCTTGATTTGGCTCGAATTGGAGTAGATCTAAGAAAAATATAAAGACACTCATACCTCGATATTTAGGTCAAGAGAAAAATAGGAGAGGAAAGGCATAAACAGACTCGAGTATTTACTATTGCGCATCCAATGGGATAAACGGAAGCTTGATCAGATCCTAGACAAAGGAGATCTTTTAATACCTATATTTGGACTTAAAAACTCCAAAATTAGTTCCATGGAGGTAAATCCCACATAAAATCATATTAGTGAAGGAGGAGGGGGATAATTAGATCATTAAGTTCAAATTTGACATTTTACCTAGAAAATGGCATGTGCACGGTTTGTCCACACTGTTTGAAAAACCAACTACAAACCCAGCACAGTTTCCTGGGAAGAAGGGGTGATCACATGGTTAGGCTACACAGTTGTGTACCAAACATGCGAGGTGTATCTGTTAATAAGTACACAATCTGCACGGTTTTCCAAAACATGTGACATTCCTGCATGGTTTATTCTAAATCATGCACCAGGCCTATTTTTTCAAAAAGGTGTATTCTAGGCTTCAAACAAGCCCTAGACACCCCTAAGGACATCAATAACACATTAGGAATCCATATTAAGTCCAAAGTAAAGAATTAGACTGAAATTTAAAGGATTTATGCCTGAGGGAAAAACCAGGTTCTTACAATCATGGATATGATTACTTCCTTAATTGTATACCATTCTTCCATACAGTGTTTTACTTTGAAATTCATTTGATTTGCTGGGGAAAACATGATAAATATTTATTCTTTAATCAATATAGATATTTATTGATAAAGAATATTTTTTTGAATTAAATTAAATATTTAATGTATGAGGAACGTTTTGGACATATAGTGATGGGTTGGGCCTGGATTTATATTGAACCTTGATGAATCAATGGTCTCATGAGGAAAACCAGTTTTCTTTCCAAATTAAATGGTTTTTTGGTGTATACCTACCAATCGATTGAACTTTCTTGCTACATGTTTTTAGTAGTGTAGATATCATGATGTTTGAGATCATGACTTCCAATATTATAAATTTCCTTCAATGATAATTCACTTTTTATTATTATCCATGAGAGTTTTATATTTATATTATCCATAGATGAACGTTTTTATAAAGTTATTGATTAAATGGAATGTGTTTCAATTATTTAACTTGTCATATTTATTATGCCTTATTTACTCATGATATCTTCCATTATGCATAACCCTTACTGAGTATTTGAGATAACCCTTATTTTTTTCTTTTCCCTAGGATATGAATAAGGAAAATATGGATTAATTCAATTAAGAATAATATTTACTCTCACAATATTTTATTTCATGTTTTTAATTATGATGTGTGATTTAAGTATATATATAGTTTACCAAGTCTAATAAAATATTCCATACTTTGGGATGTGATCACTTTATCTAATTCTAATTTAATAAAGATACCACTTATTCTAGGCTACTAGGGTCGGGTTCTTTACATTGATGAAAAAAATGATGATACCTTTACCTCATTACCTCCTCAGTTTCCCATATTTCTTCCCAAATTTATGATTCCTCCAGTGAACTTTAACCATGTGAGTGGTCTTGTCCTATAGTACTTTATCTCTATGATCTAAAATTTTTACCAGTTCTTCCTCATAAAAAAATTCATCCTCCAATGGTATGGCCTCTGAGTTAAGTACATGTGAAGGATCAATTATTTACTTCCTATAAAGTGATACATGGAACACATTATGTACTTGGGTTAGGTTTGGTGGAAGCACCAAGTGATAAGATACCATCCCTACTCGATCAAGAATCGAAAAGGGACTAATGTATCTTGGGTTCAGCCTATATTTCCTTCCAAATCTCATAACCTTCTTCCATGGAGATATTTATAGGAATACATTATCTCCAACATTGAACTCTAGATCTCTCTATTGATTTTCAAAAAAAACTTTTCCATTAACTCTAAGATATTATAATGTGATACCAAATTGATATAACTTTTATCTTCTATTTACTCGGCTATATTAATCCCTAATATAATTAGTTCTCCAATTTTATCCTAACATGTTGTAATTCTGCACTTATTTTTGTAGAGGGCTTCACAAGGATCCATGTGAATTCTCATATGAAAGCAATTGTTGTATGAAAATTCAACCAAAGGAAGGTTTTGACCCCAAAAACTTCTTAAATTAATAAAGTAATCTTTCATCATATTTTTAAGGTTTTGCATACTTCTCTCAATATGACCATATATTTAAGGATGATGTAAAGTGATAAATTTCAACTCTATATTCATTTCTTGCTGTAGATTACTTTGGAACAACGCATTAACCCTCAGATCTCAATCCGATACAATTGAGAGTGGTACTTCAGGAAACCATAACACTTCCTTAATGTATATCTTGGCATGTCAGTCAAGTGAGGAATCTTATTTAATTTCAATAAAATGTGATGACTTCATAAGGTGATCAATTACAACTCAAATGGCATTATGAACTTTAGATGTATTGGTGAGTCCTGTGATGAAATCCATCATGATGTTTTCCTATTTCTATATAGATATTTGTAATGGTTTCATCACCCACTTAGACTTCTAACATTAAAACTTAACTTATTGATAAACTGGGTATCAAGATACATACTCCATATATCTCACTATATATTGTCCCATAATAAATTATCTTTGATATCTCTATAAATATTTGTAATCTCGTTATGGATAAAGAATTATGAGCTATGTGATTCATCCAATAAATCTCTCTTGAATTATGGTGTTGATAGGCTACACACTCGGTTCCTAAACATGATCATTCCATCTCTATTATATTTTTACTCAGGAATATTTATTACCTTCTTTTTCATCTCCAAATATTTATTTTTTTCCACTTAAATCATCACATAAATAGATAGTTGAACATTAAACTGATAAAGATACGATTTATCCACTTCTATCATGATTTCAAGATCTATCCTTTGAAAATTCATAAATATTATATCTCTATTAATACTCATAATGGTTAATCTAGCATGGTACTTACAACTTGAATCATTAACCACCTTTTTTTCCTTCACAATGTGGTAATGTGTCAAGAAATAATAACTATTAATCAAATCCAACTACATAATTTGGAACATATTCAACTATTTCAGTGTAAATATATACATCAAGGTTTTATGATCAGTATATATATCACACTTTTCACTATAATGATAATTCCTCCATATCTTTACAGAAAAAATTACTACTGGCAACTCCAAATCATGATTTGGGTAATTTTTCTCATGAACCTTCAATTGGTGTGAGTCATACACTACCACTATTTCATTATACAAGATAAAACATCCCAATAATTTATTTTATGCATCACCATATATTACAAACTACTCCCCATTATAGGGTAGTGTGAGAATAGTTATACTAACCAAACTTAATTTCAGTTCCATGAAATTTTCTTTACATTAATTGGTAAAAATAAACTTGACTCAATTTCATTTTAACTTGATTAGTGTATTTCATAGTCATGAGAAATTTCCCACAAAGCATCAATAATAACTATCCAATACTAGGAAAATACTGATCTCAGTTATAATGGTTGTTCTAGGATAATGTTCAATAAATTTTTCCTTTTAAGTATCCACTTATATTCGCTCACTTGAAATTACATGATACAAGAATGATACATATTTTAACCAAATTTCACACTTGCTAAATTTGGAATAAAACTTTTCCTTTCTTAAGGTATTCAACATAATCCTTAAATAATATTATTTCACTTCCTTTCCCTTAAAATATATGAGAATGTTATCTATAAAGACTACTATAAACTGATCAAGGTAATCTCTAAAGAATCTATTCATTAGGTTCATGAAAATAATAGGGTCATTGGTAATCAAAAATTACACCACTATAAATTAATAGTTTTCATACCTAATATGGAATCCTTAATTGGGTATGTCCTCTCTTTTTACCCTAAACTGATGATATTTAAATCAATGTTTAATCTTTTAAAAGTATTGATCTCCTTACAGATGATCAAACAAATCATCAATACATGGTATAAGATACTTATTATTGATTTAGAACTTTTTAAATTCATGATAATAAATGTAGATTCATGTTGACCCCTCTTTATTTTTTTAAAAAAAATAGGTGTTCCCCATTGAGAAGTACTTGGATGAATGAGCCCCTTATCCAAATTATCTTGTAGTTTCTTCTTTGATTCTAACAACACAATCAATGTTATTCTATAAGGAGACTTTGAAAAAGGTGTGGCACTAGGAATGAGTTATATTTAAAACACAACATCATGATTTGAGGTAAGACTATGAATCTTTTAAAGAAACACATTGGAATATTCCTACACAATAGTAATATCATTAATGTTTAGTTTATCCCCAACCATTTGAGAAAAATATCCCTCGTGAATAGGTAATAAGATCAATATAATGGGAGTAATTTTGATTGGAAGTTCATATTCATCCTTGCATTAATAGATGATCATAGGTTCATTCAGAATATCAAACATGATTTCCTTTCCATGGAAATTGATATAGTATCTATATAGAGAGATCTTATCCATGCCCAAAATCACATCAAAATCAATAATGGGGGGTAAAAATATTTTCAGGAACTCATTTCCAGAAAACTTATATAATTAAGGAGATATAAACATGAGATAAAATCATCATAAAAATAATATTTTTCATCAATAATTAAATATATAATCACTGAGGTTATAAATTAGTAATCTTAAATAACTTTCAACATTTGAAGGAATGCATAAAACTATGTTCAAATCAGATATTTTTATTATTGAGCATACTTTCCACCACCCCAACTTCACAATTCTATCTTTTATCCCTCACTAAAACCAAAATGGTTAGCATGATAATCAACTAGTAATAATCTAAGTGGAAAAACCTATCATAAGAAAAATCAATCCTAATATGTCTTAAATTATGACACATTTTTATCAATCTATAGCAGTTTAGGTTTATCCTATATCCCATTTAGTTCATCATAGGTTTTCATAATTTATTTTCACATATTATTCATAACCTAATCACTAAAAATAACTAAACACTTCTATAATACTAACTAATGTGACCCAAGTATCAATTACATAAATATTTCATCATTTTAGATGAAAAATTGATATATTTTTTAATAATTAATGCCCCAAAATCATAAATTTTTAGTGTATTTATAGACTAGATGTATAATCACCATATTTCATGAAATATATTAAACATATCCTACAAATATCTTCTTATATAGTACCCTTATTAGACATATCCTACTTAAAATCATTCTTCATAACCAGGGGAGATGGAAACATATGAAAGGGTAAGGTTAAATGCTCTATAAGGGTAAACATGAGAGATATAAATTAATGATCATAAGTGGGTATAAGATAATAATAATAGTATTAAAACATGATCATAACTTATGAAAACATACCTAATAGGTCATATACCATAAATCATGATTCATGTCATAAATCTTTATCATAACAAAATACATTAATCAAAATAGTGGTGAATCATCAATGATCAATCATGTGAGATGAGAACATATCATAATAATATGAATATTTCATAGAATTTTAGAAAAAATATAAGCATATAAATCATTTCATTATTAAAATCTCACTTCTAATACCACCATTACATTGTGTATAAAGTCCAATAGTGGATTATGTTCACTCCCTATTCTATTTTCATTCATGGTGGATAAAGTTCCATGTTATATTAATTTCACTCCCCATTACCTTTCATATTGTCTCATGAGATATCAATATTTGCCCAATGTATTATAGGGTTATATAATTATATTACCACCTATCACATAATGATAACTATACATATTTATTCCATAATATTATAAAAAATACATCATTTCATCATAGCTTAATTAAACCATTAGAATGAAATGGGTTTCATAAAATCGTCATTAAAAATAATCATCATAATCTATCTAGAAAAATGAAATGTATAGTATCATAATATCATATCCTAAGTGAATCATAATAATCCTTACAGTATTATTACATAGATGAAAAATAATTTTATTAAAAAATTAAAAATATTCTTTAAAAAATAAGAGAAAACATCTTTTTCTTTTAGTAACTTCTAAACACTAAAAATTCCTAGAAAAATATGAATAGGATTTTCTTTGTAAAACCACAGAAACTTTAAAAATAATCTTAAAAACAAATAATGTTCAAGATGGTGTGAAAAGGTGAACATGTGATAAATTATAAGAAAATATTCTTTTTCACTTCTGTAAAAAGAGTTCAAAGTGACCCATATGAAAGACATTAAAAAGATTAATTTTTTAAAAAAATCAAATAAATAAAAAACTTATTTGAAAATTAATTATAAAAAAATGTAAATATAAATAAGAAAACTATTTAAAAAATTAAATAATATAAACATGGAAGAAAAATATTCCCAACCTAAAAGAAGAAATAATATCGGTTTTTCTTAAAAATATTATTTTGATTTTTCAAGTACTAAAAAGGTAATAATTGAAAGGATATTTAAAAATACCATAAATAACCTTAGGATAATAAAATATATGGGTTTAAATAGAGATAAATAGAGTATAAAATTTCTACAATAGATATTTAAACATGAACAATCTCAATTAAAAATGAGATTGCAACATGATACCTTACCTCAAGTATAGAATTTATTTGTGCATTATATAACCTCTTGTATAAAATATTTAGACTTATAATAAATATATATTATAAAAATATTTATACTTATATTACTATATATAATTCCATTATAATTTCTGATCACCCAATTGTTAACCATGCTTCATTAAAAACAATATTTGTGTGTTAATTATTCTTTTTTCCATGATGTTTTAGTTTGATGGTTATATTCCTTTAACCTTAATCATGGTTACAAAATATTAATCATGTAATAATTATAATATATATTTCTTATATAAACTTTTATAATAATCCATGTAATTTAGTGATGAAAAATTAATTATATCACTTCTGGAGGCGGTAGTTTTCACGTACACATGGGTGATAATTTCATTTTTCAATGAATGGAAAGAAAATGATTTAAATAATAATTTATCTTTAGCAAATCATAATTATATCATAAATATCATATATATTAATTAAATACATCAATATGATCATTCATATGAGGCGGTGATGATAAATAAAATATATCACTTTATGGAGATGGTAGTCTGCACATACGCATTGATGCTTTTATTTTCAATTGGATGTATAAGAAATAGATAATGGGTGTTCCATTAGAATAATAAAATTTAAATATATTTATTATAATAATTTAATTATATTAGGATGTATGTAATAGATTTTAAGGATTTGGAAGAGGTAATAAACTTTAAATAACTCAGTTAAGATGATTACCTCTTCTTTGAGTATCTTCCTTTGGATTACACCTTATACCTTATTAGGATGGTCTTTTTTTGATAATATGACTTCTAGGACATGGGGATAAAAGTTTCGAAAATATTTTAGTAGATTTTGGACGATCTATAGTACTCAAATAGTGTAAATAATTAAGGATATGAGATTTCCTTTTATAAATTAGGTGAGTGGCACCATTGTAAATATTCAAAGATTTAAAATTATATAAATTAATTCTCTTATGAAAGTGGAAAAAATGGAAAAAATATAAAATATATTATAATTTAGTGTCTAAATGAACTCATAAAATAAATTTCAGATAATTTTAGAGAAATTTTCAGCCTTATATCTTAGTTTATCCCCCTCATTAACACTTTTAACCATTACCATGGTAATTAAATTTTACCCTAATAACTTTTCATTATGACCAAAAATAAAATTAAAATTTTAAAAAATAATTGAATTTTATGATTCCAAATATAGAGGCTATTTTATTAAATTTAATTCCTACATATGGTAAAAATTAATTTTAAAATAAGTTCATAAAACACAAGAAAAATAGCTTTTAGAAAATTTCCTTTTTAAGCATAAAAATAAATTTATTCTCATTACTTGCCTGGTAAAAATAATTAAATGAATGTGTACATACTTTATTGAATATATTATAAATTTATTTCATTAAAATAATTCATCAATAGTGATACATTTAATTTTTACATGGCCCCTCACTTGCCCAGATCCTGGCGCTATCACCACTTCTCTGCCCTCCCTCCCCTCCAGGGTTTCCCTGTTCAGCGCGATAGTGCTCCATGCCTCGCTTGCTTATTTTATAGGCTCTTCTTCTCTTCCCCCTCCTCAGCCGAAGTTGTGGATGTTGTGGATGTTGTTCGCCTCTCACCACCCCTCTTCCTGACTAACCCGTGTGCATCGGACCTCCATATTGGGTCATGTGATGGCACTTCAGACGGCTTGGGTTAGCACCGGTGGTGGTGTCTGGTTATCTCCTTCTCCTCTGTCCATGAATTGAAACCCATCGAGTTCAACTCCATCTTGGTTAGGCTCGATGAATGTATCAGGTTATCATGGGATGGTGCTGGAGAGGGACCAGCAATAGTCTCGATTGTGTTCTTCATTAGCATTGGCTTCCTTTCCCCCTCGTCTTAGTCCATGATTTTCTTATTATTTTGGTTTTCTTTCTAATGGAGGATTTCATTTTCTATTTGTTTTTTTGTTCGTATTTGATTTTTCTGTGTGGATGGTTGACACTGTGAAATTATATGAAATGGTTGCGGTTTCACTGGGATTTTTCAAGGCGGAGGACTTGACTCTATGTGGAAGCCTACACCGCCCAAATCTACCCTAGATCTCCCCTTCCTAGGTCATTCTGGCATGGTGGTTCTTCGGAGCTTTGGGAAGTGGTGTTCATGTGGCCAACAGCTTTCTAGGAGACGATTTCCTTGTTTGGAGGTCCAATATATTGGCAGAGTGAGGTTTGGATGAAGACTTTCATATTGTTGGTTCTGAATATTGATGATGCTTATGTTCATTATGATTTATGGTGTTGTATTATGAGACAAAAATGGAGAAAATATTCCTACGAGGTTAGAAAGTGTAGGTCGATGAATTTTTTTATTGGTTTCGGGTTTTCGTTTCATCACGGTGGCTGTGGAGAGACATCATTCGGCTCTAGTGGACGGTGGATCCGTCATACTGGTATGGTGGTGGATGGATGGAAATGATGTTATTGTAGGTCAAAATATTCATCTGGTGTGACTCGTGATAATGATTATAGCAGTATTTACTTCTCTAGTTGACGCGGGTCTGCACAGATCGAGGCTTCATTGTATTTTGTACCTTTGATGTTTTTTGAATTTTGAATCTGGATGGTGTGTTTTGTATCATGCACTTGTATTTTGGTTATCTCTCATCCCAAAACAACTTTTTGAAAATCCAAAAATATAATTTTCATTCAGTCAGTGATACATTTAATTTATTAATATAAAATAACATAGCATATATAAAAATAGTTTTCTGAGAAATATCTCTTTTTACCTTTAAATTTTTATTTTTATTTCTAACAAATTGATAAAAAATATATGTAAAATCACTTGTTTTTATACATGTGTAAAAATAATTTTACCAAATTTTAATACACAAAATAAAAGAAATTATATTTTAAATAATATATATATAATAAAAACATTTTTTGTAAAAAACATATCTATTTATCTAAGAATTACTAGAATAAAATTCCTTACTATTTATCAAACATTTTGTAATTTAAATTTCTTGATTTTTTTTCTAATTTAAACAATATATTTTATTGAAAATTTTCCTCAAAAGTATTAAATTTTAAAAAATTAATATTTCAAAAAAATAGTTTGAAATAGTTTCTCTATGATTAGTCGTATTTTTTTAAGTAACTTGGACCCTTTTTACAAAACCATTTGTTTTATCAATTTCATTTAACTATATATTAATGTATTTAATTTTATATTTTTAATATGTAATTGTTCAAATAAGTTCAGTGTTGTGTGTATCATAAGATATCAAACACATCAAATTTATTAAACATAATTTTATTTTGAAATCTTAGGGCTTTACACCTTAGTTTCTAGTTACTAAACTTACCAAACCTGCTTTATTATCACTGGGAAATAACCAAATATGGGAATTATCCTATCATAATATATCTTATGATGCTTGCATCCAATTAAAAAAATTAAATGAACCCACTCTAAGGTTTGATTCACATAATATTCTGCTAATGATATTCATTAAAAAAATATGAAATGAGTGCTACACACTCAATCCATCTATGGTTTACTAACCACCATAAGATTTCCTTTTTTCATGATCCATGATCACTAATATTCCCATACACCATAACACTAACTCTCACAAGTCCTACCATTTATAACCTAACAGACCCATTACATGAGTATCTTTGTATGGTTTATAACATCACATTTCCCCATGTCACTGCATTCCAATTCCAATCAATAATCCATCACAAAAGAAACATCTTCCATTTATGGATAAACCCCAAGGTCAACAACCACATCTATTACCACATGACATGCATTTCAACTTTCTATAATATACTCAACAATCCAATAGTGGTTTCATAATACACCAGTGTTAAAATCACCCTTGTTGATAAAATATTACAGTTCCTTGATATACATGCTAAGATACTCATCCCATATGAATTCCAAAGAACCTAGTATTCACCTCACCATATTCCATATTAATCAAATGGTTTCAAATAATCACCCACATGAGTTGATCATTGTATCCTAATTATAATACTCATAAATTTTCAACCATTTTCACCATAATACTACAAGTACATAATCTTATATAGTGGTTATACCTCAATCCACTAATTATCACTGGTCAATCTACACCTGACTATACCCAAGGTAGCTTCTACTTAAAATATCACATGATATAACATTGAGGAGAAATACCCTCATCCATTTCCCCAATCATAAAAACATTCTTAGAAAAATTCCTCTAAATTTTCCATACTTGATCACATCCCAAGTGTAATCACTCACCGAGTATCACTATAATATAATTTCTAAGATCTATGTAGTCAAGGAATTAAAAGGACCCATAACTCCACCATAACACATGATCTCATATTAATTCCCTATAAATACATAACTTTCAAGGTACTGAACAAAAATCCCAAAAAAAATATCCGAATAACATGATCTATGATAGCATAAAATTGGAATTATGCATGGAATTATAGAATACACATAAAATTATAAATTTTTTAACATGTATAAATAGATTCAGTTTCACTCATTAAATTGAGTACATCAAATCAGGCCCTTTCATAAACTTTTGTACATGAATCTGGGTTCATGCATGATCTTTTGGACATGAAATTTTGGTACAAAAATAAACTTATAGACATGAAATATAGGTCAATGCATAAACTTATGGACATGAAAACTAGGTCCATGCATGATCTTATGGACATAAAAACTAAGTCCACATATAGAATTATGAACATGAAATCAGCTTCATGGATAACATATTTAACTCATGAGTTATCCATATTTACCCAATAAAATGGAGGGATATATAGGTCTCACCTATAACATAAATAAAATCAAAAATAAGTTCTACCCAAGATCAAAAAACATTCATCATCTTAGAACTCATGAAAATAAATGAATTTCTTCAAAGTATGGCCCATGGAAAAGGGAACATGTTTTATCAAAATCTTTTCATCATAAATATAAACCATAAATAAAAAAATAAGGATGATATCCTTGGATCATATAGCTATTAAAGATTAAGTATCATCAAATGATTTCATCTTAAATGGAAAAATGACTTTAAAATATCACTTGGAATAATTATTGAGAAAAATAAGCTTTCCATTTTGAAATTATATTTTTAATTCCATGAACCAATAAAGGAAAAAAATTTATTTGAAAATAAACTTGTATACTTGTAAATAGATATTTAAATAATTTAGGATTCATGATGGTTGGAAAATACTCACATACTGTATAAGTTAAAAAAAACATTCCTTTGGTATTTTTGTTGTAAAATTCACAAAGTTACCTCATTTGGAAAATGAAAAAAATATTCCTTTCAAAACATTTTTATAAAAAAGTAAAACATGGGTAAAAAATAATTTAAAATAATATAGGAGAATAGTAAAAAAAATTGAAATAATATTCAAAATTCATGGATATGGAAGATAAATTTTCCCTAGTGGAGACTTAAATATAAAAAATCCCGAATAATGATGAGATTGTGAAATACACCCTTACCACTTTAGTAAATTTTGAATCATAAGGCCCATGAAAGAAATATATTTATATGGATTTGTATTTCACATAATTTTAATGGTAAGAATAATAAAATATATTCATGGTCAGTATATACACCACACAAAGTAAACATGTATTGTATATGGCATATATCCCAAACAAATAAAAGTGAGACAAAAATCCCTTACCTTATGTCTGACTTCCTTCATACATGTTAGAACCTAATGTATAATAAAAAGAGATTTATTATAGATATATTAATGAACTATACTCATATATATCATACCATATATTATTTAATTATATTCATTCTTACCCATTTGTTATCAATTATTTATTAAAATTAATGTTCTTGGGTATATCTACTTTGTTTTTCACGTATGTTTTGGTTTGGTAGTTTTGTTCCTTGTACTTTGATCATGGTTCCATGATATACATAATTTTAATAATGATATAAATATAATATAATAATTATATATATATTTATATTAATTCATATGATTTAGATATATAAAATTAATTACACCGTTTATGGAGATGGTAGGTCATACGTACGTATGAACGTTATTATCATTTTTCGATAGATAAAATAGAATAAAGTTAAATAATAATTATCATCTATAGGATAATTATTTTTTAGTTCTCATCATATATATTCTTAAAATTTATCCTTATTACCATCTAATTAAAATATAAATGAAAAAATTAATCACAATGCTTCATAAATGTGGTAGTCCACATGTCTGCATGAGAGACGTTATCGTTTCCCAACGGTTTGAATGGTAAGGAGGTAGATCATACATTATAATTTAATGAGTATAATTATATTATAAATATCATATATAAATATTAAACCCATCATAATAAACATATATAAAATATGGTGATGAAATTGAATTGTATTGCTACGTGGAGATGGTTAGTCATACGTACACATGAGCGATGCTTTCACTTCTTATTTGATTTGAAAGAGGGTGTATAGTGGTGTTTTAATAATAATAAAAATAAAATTTAAGAATAGTTTGGATAATTAATTTATTATTTAATGATAAATATCATTTATTTATATTAGGTAAATAATATTTTAAAAATAAAGAGATCGGTTTAGGTGATTACCCCTTCTTGGAAACAACTCCTTTATATCTCCTCTAAAGGGCTCTAGGGTTGGTCGTTTGGAAAGAATGACACCTCTAAAATGAAACTAAGTAATTTAAAAATATAATTTTCCATGGTATGGTTGATATATAAGGCTCAATGTTCTATAATTAAGATAGAGATAGGATGTTCCCTTTTATAATTGAGGTGAGGGGCACTTTTGGAATTTCTTAAAAGATTAAAATACAATAAGATTATTTTGGATAAAAAAGATTCCAAATGGACTATAAATTCCCATGGGATGAAATTTTAGACCACATATTATCCCCTTTTTTATTTTTTGAGATTTTTATTATTTTTAAAAAATTTAATGAAATAATATTTTCATAAAATATCACTATTCTCAATTTTGACATTATTCATTACTTTCAATTTAATAACATCACGAAAACATTTATAATTCAAAAAAAATATTTTAAAACATACCCAACATTTCATGGTAATATATAAAATTCATGGATCATATTAATAAACTCAAATTATAATTCTTTTAATATTGTTAATATCATTTATTTATTTTTTCCATTAATTTAATAATTATCGTATTATCATTTTGTAAGCATTTAAGGTAATTATTTCTTCACTAAAAACAAAAAATAAAATATCATGATGAAGATAAATATTTTATATTTCAGTATAATATTCATATTCTAACATATCATTTGGTTTACTCCATATTAAAAATAATATATATTAAAAACAATAGTTTTATATGTTTTCCTTTTCTTGAAATAAAATACTATAATGGTCATAATCTCATAAAAATTGACAAAAAGGTCATATAACCAAAAATTGGATGTTTAGGGATTAAATTAAAACATTAAAAATATTCAAGTTTTGGGGTCATTTAATACTCCTTATCATTTTATTTTAAAACAAATTACATGATTTACCTTTATCATGGTAATAAAATTATTATAGGTACTATTCATATTGACTAAAAATAAAAGAGACCTATTTAAAAAAATTAGACCCACTTATTATAAATAATTAATCCATTTTTATATATTCAAGTCATATAAGTGGTATAATTTAATTTAAAATTTTTTATGCAAAACGCAACAAAAAAATGATTTTCTTGAAAATTGTGTTTTTAAGCCCAAAAATAAAATTATACCAAACTAAGGTATGAGGATGATTAAAATGTAATTAATTATATTTTATATAACTAAATAACACCTTATTTTCTCTTATATATAATTAAAATCATAAATATTCTTTTTAATATAATGAAAATGATAGTTTTATAAAAATTAGTAATTTCCACCATTCACTAAAAAATTATCATTTCAGAAAAATATCAAATAATTATCCTAATATAATTTTGCAATGATGAATTAAAAAAATTAAATTTATTTTTCAAAATAAATTTTCAAAAATTTCCATAAATTAATATTAATATTTACTTGTAAAAAGCAAGAAAACCCATTTTTGAAGAAAATAGATTTTTTGAAGAATAAAATGACATTACTAAAAAATGAGTGGTTATTTTTAAAAAATCTATCAATTCACTTAAATTTAGTAAAAACTTCATATTTATTTCATAAATTAGTTATTCTTATTCATACTTTCCAATTTAACGGTTAGGTTATAATGGTCATATTTAAATAATACTATTTTAATAGTGTATCGCAATTTGTTTAAACTCGATGTTGCATGTAATGAAATCTATCAAAGAAATAAAATTATTTAAAAAGAAATATTTTCTAAAATATCAGGGTGTTACATCCCCCCTAATAAATTTCCTCCATGAAATTTGAACTTGTGATCAATAATCAAAGGTTTGATATTTGAATAATCCTTTGTTAAAAACCCCACATTGTAAAAAGGGTTAATAAAAATTCCTCTTAAATGAGGGAAAGGGAAGGATTAAGGTCATCTATAATAACTCATAAATTTTTTTAAAAATGTGATAACATAGGTGGGAAGTGAAAACATGGATATATAAGAAAAAACTAACTCTTAAGTAATGATAGAGAATGATATAGAACATGGTTAGGAGAAAGTTAATTATCACCAAACTGTAAATATGTGATGGGTTAAAAGACCATTTATGTCTTGGTAAGAAAATTAAATGGATAAAGTTTTATTTCAAGGTAATTTTCCTAAATTTTAGGGGTTATTTTAAAATTCATATATATACATCAGGAAAATAAACATACTTTATTTATTTCCATTTCATTAGCATAATCTCATCATTTGGTTGTGATTTAATCTTATCCACTTCATCTCTTACTCCAAAAAATGGATATTCAAGATGAATTTTCCATTCCTGAAGCAATAATATAAAATAATCATGGATCAAAAAATCCATAAAAGGATAACAAGTAACTCCTCCTTTATTTAAATATTAACCAAAACCAAAATGGTTAGAATAATTTATCCATTATACATTAATGTCTAAAATTTAAATAATAATGCCCAATTTTAACTTCATCCAATCCATAAGTAGTTAAACAAAAAACTTCTCAAAAATATGTATGTCCAAATTCAAGACCCAAAATTTATAAATAAGGTCACCAAAAATCCAAGTTCAACTTAACATTAATCCCAAAAAGTATTTGTTAATGTCACATACCTAATATGTGAACACCTTAGTCATATATTCTCTATAAAAAATTGTAATAACCTGAATTACTATAAAACTGTAATGAAAAAATGCATTCTTCAAAAAGTTTGCATTATCTTTATTCCTTAATGAAAATTTCACACTAATTAATATTTTTCATAAATAAAAATGTAAAACTTCATCAACTGTTACTTTTTCATCAAGTCGCTAATCAATTATAAGGTCATCATTATTGTACAATTTACTTTATCAAAATCAATCATCTATTTATCCCAACTAAACATTATTAACTCAATATCATACACATATTAAGGTTTATATTTACCTTTATCATATTTTCTCTAAAAATATATCCTTACTACTAAATCAATTTTCTTTTTTATTAGTACTATTCAAAATATTTTTTCAAATCCTTAAAGAAAAACTATTATAGAATGATCCTTAGATGTTTCAAGATTTTTATAACTAGAATATAATTATTATAACACTTATACAACATAATTATTTAATTAGAATACATAGACACTTCCTTCATCCTAATTACTTCTTAAAGCATTAACTGGGCTTCATCATCTGATTCCCCAATACTTCTTTCCTACATTATGAAATATGAATCATGTCTTACGATTCATCAACTTTAATTTAATCATGCATCTTACTTTTAACATATGAAATATTATTAAAATTGCCCATACCTTTCATATATAATTTTTATTCTCTCCATCATTATCAGTAAAACCATTAATCATATGATCTTTGCCATTGTGACCTTGGTTTTCATAATGGATATACTTTCTACCTTTAAAATATAAAACAGTCAAGGATACCTTAGGGAGGCCATTATTAACATCCATTAGATTAATTGAAATATTCATTTTTACTCAAAAATTACTTACTTTGTATCCTTCTTTTCCACACTCAAAACAACTTCTCGTTCCTCTGAGACATTCATTTGAGTTCTTCTTCCCACATTCTAGAAATATATGAAAATCAATATTCATTCCTCCATGGTCTTTATAAAACTTCGTTTTTCTCTTATTATGGGTGTCATGAAACTCACCAAGGTTGATATTGTTAATAATATACCTAGATATATAATTAGGAATAAAATAATCACATTCCATATATTATTCCAATTGGTTTCTTATGAGTACAGTCATTTTATAAACTGTCACATTCAATATTAAAATGATTCCTTTCAGTTCCAACCATTAACTAAAAACAAAAATCATGGTGTGTGCAACAATAATCATAGTGATAAACTACATGATCATGAAAAATTATTTAAAGTATGTAAAAATCATGACACCTTCTTTTATGAAATCTTAGGATAAACTTAGTTCATTCATGATCATTACCAATACTTTAAGACTCAATCCTATACTTAGACATATCCCTATGGTTCTCACTAATGTTTTCACATCCTAGATTCAAAAGTTAACTAAACCCTTCTATAAACCAACTATAGCAACCTAGCCTTTTCATATATAGATTTTACATTTAATTTCATGAATACTCATTACATAAGATTTTGATCTATGCCAGAATCATATAGGTCAAGTGCCTTTGGAAACTTAGACACATAAACAACTGGTTCATAAATGATCTATATCATCTCCTACTAATTTCTACATTTATAACACCCTTCTTAGACACATAATTTATAAAATATTTCTTCATAACTTGGGGAAAGAAAATATAAGAAAGGGTGATCTAATATGCTCGTTAAGGGTAAACAATGAAGATATCAATGATCACAAAATCATAACATGATCATAAGTGTTTTAGAACATGAGTATAACATTTTAAATCTACAACTAGCATATCATAGATTGTAATTTTGAGTAATGGTATAAATATTGGTAGTTAATAATAAAAAATCATAAAATATTCAAAGGACATGATCAATGAGAGTGAAAAATTTTATAAGGCACATAATTGTGGAATGAAAATAAAATTACAACTTTGTGAACATGTATAAATAGAAACAAGTTCACTCATTAAGTTAAGGAAATGAAATTAGGACCTTTCATAAAATTATTGACATGAAACCAGATCCACAAGTGATCTTATGGACATAAAATTTAGATAAACACATAAAATTATTGACATGAAATTTGGGTCCATGCATAAACTTATGGACATGAAAATAAGGTCCACACATGATCTTATAGACATCAAAAATAAGTCCATGCATAAAATTGTGAATATGAAATTAGGTTCACCCATAACATATTTACCTCATGAGTTATCCATATTTACCTAATTAATTAGAGAGAGATATAGTTCCTCTAATAACATAAATAAAATCATAATTATATGTTCCACAAGTTCATAAAACATTCATCATCACATAACTAATGAAAAGAAATTAATTTCATCAAAGTATAACCTATGGAAAATAGAACGGATTTCATAAACATATTATCATAATCTATATAAACCATCTATATAATAAATAAGTATGGTATCCTTGGATAATATCCACAGTAAATATTTAATATCATTAAAGGATTTAATTTTATATATAAAAATGATTTTGAAATATCACTTGGAATAATTCTTTAGGAAAATAAAATTTCCATTTTGAAATAATTTTTTTAAAATCCATGCACCAATAAAGTAAAAATATTCTTTGAAAATAAACTTCTAAACTTATAAAGAAATCTTCAAATAATTGAGGCATCATGACTACTTTAAAATTATTTGACCCTAGTTTCCCAGAGTCGGTACCTAATATTAATACATTGGAAAAGACATAAGTCTTGAATCCCAAAGTACCTATTAATTTGTAGTTTTGGAATCCAGATTACATACATGAACTTTACATTACAACTTTAAATGAAAAAAACATATAAAATCCATTATTAACACCCAAAAACTTTTTGATTAACCCTATAAGTCATTCATAATATTCAATTTTATATCCTAGGGAAAAAATAAAACATAAAAAAGTGGTGAGATTAGATGCTCAGTATGGTTAAGTGATATAGCGAAAGCTAATATAAAAAATAAGGAATGTTTAATGACTAAAAACACATGCCATTAGAACATAATATTGAACATGATATGTTAAGGATAAAAGATGAATAAATAATTCCATATAAATAATCACATGAGAAAGAAGCTTAACCATGGATATTATACTAGTCAAATATTTATTGGATAATAAATTATGAATATAATTATGAGGGAATTCATATTATGGAAATATAAAACATACCATCAAGGCCTCACCCAAGACATATAAAAATTATTAAGGCCTCGGCCAAAACCATATTAGAAAATGGGTAAGGCCTTATCCAAATCCATATTTTTTTTCTCATGAGACCTACTGATCCATAGATGGGCTATAGAGGGCCCCACCCATTAATTTGTAAGTCAAATTCATTCATCATGTGAATGGTGTTAAACAAAAACAATATATACAAATGAAATGTAAATAATTATCCCCAATCTGTAAACATAATCCCTAACCAATCTGAGTAACTTAGTGAATGGTATAAAGATAGAACATCCACAGTCAAAATCATAATGAAAATTTTAATAAAATACGGTATATGATAATAAATGGATATAAATATTAATACATAATAATATAAAAAATATGTGTTTAAATATATAGAAATACACTAATAAAATCATCGATGAGTTCTTGAGGGAAATACCATTTTTTACTTTGCAAAGAATAGTTCTGTTGGAAAATTCATTTTTATTTGTCATGATTATTTGTATAAAACTATAAATAAATAAATATAATTTTCATGAAAAAATTAGTAATTTTATAAAATTAATGGTTCCTTCAAATATATTATGGATGGTACTTGAAAATGGGTAAGAAATTGAGATGTTCCCTTTAATCAGGCTTGTGTATCGGGAAGAATTGAGAAGGGAGCCTTGTAAAACATGTAATTATCATAAACCAAAGATTAAATGATATAGATAAATAATTTGGAAATGTAAAAATATAATTTAGAATAATTATATAAAATAATTAATAATTACATTTGTGTATAGAGGAATAAATCATTACCCGAATGAAAATGAAGGTTCTAGAAGAAGCCCTTACCTTGTGTTTCAATGTGTTCTTAACTTGACCTTAATGTCCTGGATAATCAAATTAGATACGTTAATTAATTAATTAATAACCTTTTATACATTTATTATAATCATTATATTTTTATAAAGTTCATTTATGGCCTTATTGATGAGTTATAGAGTTTAATTTCATCATTTTGGAGCATTTGTTTTCTTGGTTTTCATGATCAGTTTACTTGTATATGAGTATAGAAGTTCATATAAAATGGGAATAGATATACAGAATTTATTTTATATATTATTAATTAAAATAATGAATATTAAATGGTTATATGGTCCATTTGGTTATTTGGGGTGAGGATTAATCATTAGATAAGACGTCGGTGATAATTGTTTAGATTATTGTGGCGGTTTTTCGATCATTACAAACTAGTTTTTTTTATTAATTAACATCATGTATAATGATTATAGAAAAATAAATAGGTTGTAATACATATATTATAAAAAAATTATCCATATAAATGGTTTTATGAACATCCTCTAAGGCATTAATGGAAAATGAAAATCTATCATCCATGATGTCGGTAAATTGACACATCACGGACGTTGTTTTCATATTTAGAATACAAGAGAGAGAGATAGAGAGAAATAAGTTTGATTATGGATCATCCATTAACATGATATAATTATAGTATATAAATGATACTGGAGTTATCATATCACTTTGGATTGGGTAGGTGAGGGAAGGCTAAAAAAATAAAAGAAATTTAAAAGAAAATAAAAGAAAAGAAAGAGGATTTTTACTTCTTGAATTATCCTCCTTGAGAACATCCATAAGGGGATTGGTTTTGGTATTTTTTGAGACCAAATAACCCTGGACGTGGGGGATGGTATTGGTAATAGTATTGGGTATAAATTTTACAAGTCTTAAATCTTGAAAGTTGTGAGGATAAAGGTTGGTTATGGGTAGTATTTATAGTAGAGGAGAGAGGTGTTTTTTGAATATTTTATTTATTTGTTTGTTATTTTGGATCAAGACTATGAATATTTTGACCATTATAAAAAATATTTATTAACATAATGAAGGTTAGTATGATATTTTGGTCTTAAATCATCCTTACATCAACTATGACTCCATAATTCAAGTATTTTGTTAAATACCATAAATTAATGTATTTCAATTTTCACCAAAAATTAAACTATTTAATGAAAATATAAAAAAAATAAACTAATTAGTTTTTAGATGTATAATTAAAAAATAAACTCTATTTTATGAAAATAATTTTCTAAATATGAGAAATTTAATTTTTAAACAAAACCATCATTTACTTGGAAAATACCAATTTTAAAATTATAACTGAATTTATAACCATTTGAAAAATTAATTAAGGCCTCAAAATATTTTCTTATAATCACAATAAAAACAAATATTAATTTTATAATACATATTATGAATATAAATTTTCTTTTAAATAATTATATTAATTATATTGTTTAAAATAAACATTTAAGTTTTATAAATATATCAACACCTAATTAATAATTTATAAAACATTTATTTAATTATACTATGATATAATTATATCATATTACCATTTATAAGATGCCTAAATTTTATTTAAACATTCATAAGAGTGGTTATTGTTCTAATGGACACTTTACTATTCCTAACAGTCACATTATTATTCCAACAGTCACATTACTATTCATCACAAATGAAACTTATCAGAAAAATGAAAAAAAAATATCCAAAGTAAATTTTGATGTTACTCTTACAAAAATAATGTTTATTTGGTCAAATATAATTTATCAAAGTTTAAAAATTTAGTTTTATAACAAGTACGCCACTAAAAGGCAGTAAAATATGGCGTTCTAAAAAATATAGCTTTAATGATTAAAGTTGGTTTTATTCTTATCTTAAGCCTATAAAACCTATTTAATAAATTTAAAAACATTTGATTTAATATATAAATTATAAATTTCATTAATATCATTCACTAATAGTGATTAATTTAATTTATTAATATAAAATTCCATTATTGTCATAAAAAAGTTTTTTTATAAAAACGCATCTTTTATGTTCAATTGATTTTTATTTTAATTTCTAATTAATTGGTAACCAAGGAATTAATTTTATAAACAATTTTATGTTATATTTTCAAAATTTACATAATCTCTTTCATTCCCTCCATTCCAACAGGTAGGTGATATCTATCATTATAATAATATTTAATCATTGTTTAAGCTTGGTGTTCAATGTAATGTACACTATTGAAGAAGATAAATTTAAAAAAAAAGTGCATACCATAAAATCTTGGGGTTTTACATTCTCCCCTAATTAAATAAATTTTATCCTAACCATTTACAATTTTACTTCAAAAATTAAATATTCATACTTGAAAATTTATTTTTGGAATTCCCACATCATAAAAAGGGTTTATAAAAATTCCTCTTAAAAAGTGGTAAAGAGAAATACAAAGGTCACCAAAAAACTAAGATTCATAAATAGGAAAAAATTCATGAATATATAGAAAAGGAAGAGAAATATAACTATCAATTTTAGATGGAGAGTGATAGAAAACATCTTCATTATAGAGTCTACCATTATAAATTTGCAATTTTTTAAAATACTATTTATTTCTTAGAAAAGTACAAGGATGAATTTGTTGTTCTAAAATCATTTTCCTAGAGTTGAGGGATTCATATAAGCACCTGAGAAAATTAAATTTATTTATTTCCATCTCATAATAATAATCTCATCCTTTTGTTTTGGTTTGATCTATTTTCACTTTATCCTTTACACATGGAAATGAATGTTCAATATGATTTTTTTCACACATCAAGCACTTTTAATGAATAATATGGTCCATAGGTCTTTGATTATACTTTTAAATTTTTACTAAAACAAATAATTTTTTAATATTTTATCAATTAATAATAATTTAAAAAGTTTAACTTGATCCATTCCACAATTTTTTAATCTTAAGACTCATATAAAACATGTTTTTCTACATTCAACAACCAAAAAATTAGAAGTAAGGTCACTAAATTTACAAAATCAACTTAACATAATATTACCCAAATAATGTATCTTTTATTTTTACATAAAAAATATAGGAATGCCTTAATATCATTTAAACCTTTATGAAACATGTATTCCTCCAATAGTAAAATCATAGGTTTTTTAATATATTCCTTAAACCCAAACATCTAATAATATCATCATAACGTAAACCATTAGATCACTAACCACCTTCATGGTCACCAATACTATCCCATAATCATCTCTTTATTATTATCACAACATCAAAAATATATTTAGGGTTATATTTACAAAGTAATGTGTTTTCAAGAAGATCAATATACTATATAATCACTTCTCTTGATTATCAGTGTTATTCATCACATGCTTCCAATTCCTTAAAGAAGAAGTACTGCAGTACAATCCTTATATATCTCATGATTATTATAACTAGAAAATTATTGATAAAATACTCAAATAACATAATTATTGAATCCAAAAACAGGCATATTAAACATTACTCTTCATATGTGGTAGTATTATAATCTTTACCATGATTCCCTATACTCTTTTGATGCATATTCCTTTGACGCTCAAGACATTAATTTTCATAGTGTCCCATATCCCTGTATTTGAAGCATTGTATTTTGGAAAACTTTTTCATACCATTTTCATCACAAAAATTGTGTCATTTCTCTCCACACTAGTATAAAACTCTCATTACTTTCGATCAAGGACTAGGGTGTTTCCTTCCACAATTATCACGTGTGGGAAAATACTTATTTCCCTTCTTTCCTTTATCTATATTTTTTCCAGCTTCTATCTTCTTATCTTGATTCCATTTGAAGAAATAAGACTTGGATAATTCTTTATCTGCCATTTTAGAACATGATATTATTTCTTCATATGATGAGAATATTTAGGAGACTACTTCCCTTTGAAAAATTGGGTTAATCTCATAAAATATGTTATTATTCTTACGCTTTAGATCACGCTCATTGGTGAGGTTCACATTATTTTAGTTAGATGTCATTTCTAAACAATGGAATACACTATATTAGATAATAACATTATGAAACATAATGTATAATACAAAAACATGTGAAATAATTAACATAAATTGAAAAATTTATGCGTAGCTAATCTCATAATCATAAACTTGGTTTCTTTGAGGATATGTTTACTTTTAAATCTTTCTTAATGGTTTGTAGAGAAAATGTGAATTATTATGATAATATCCCTTAGGATTTTCAAACCAGGTGTGTATTAAGGCTCGTTGTCATGTACCAAGTTACCCCAAGTTAGGATTGGGACATCTTTTTTAGAGTTGTTACCACTAGGTATATCTATTCCAAAACCATGTCCACTTGTAGTATCCAAATAGGGATGTATTTCTAGGAAGACCCATATAATATCTACCTTAAAAAATCTAGTATGTTATTATATTATTATCCTCAAATATTGTATTATTGTTATGTTCCCTAATATATATTTTCTAAATCTAGTTTCCAAGGTTTCTACTAAAATTTCTATAATACCAACTGTAAAGACCTCGATCCCAGTAGCCCAGAGTCAGTGCCTTATATTAATACATTAACATAGATACAAGACATGAATTAAAAAGGACTAGTCATTTTAGTAGTTTTGGAATATATATTAAATAAATGAACTTTATATTACAAATTTAATGGAAAAAAACATTGAAACTCCATTGGTAATGCCCAAAACATATTATATTAACCCTACAAGTCATTCATAATATTCAACTTCATATCCTGGGGAAAAATAAAACATAAGAAATGGGTGGGATCAGATGCTCGTTAAGGGTAAGTGATAAAAAAGATTCTAATATAAAAAACAATTCAAGGGTAATGACTAAAAAAACAATCCATTAGAACATAATATTTAACATTATATGGAAAGGATAAAAGATGAATAAATAATACCATATAAATAATCACATGGGAAAGAAGCTTAACCATGGATATTCTACTAGTTGAATATTCAGATATATAATCAGTTACTAATATCATTATGAGATAATGCATATTTCATACATCTGAAACATACCCTCAAGGACTTATCCAAGACATTTTAAAACTATTAAGGCCTCATCCAAATCTATATCTAAAAATGGGTAAGGCCTTGGACAAGTGTATATCTGTTTTGTCTCATGAGACCTACCAATGCATCAAGGGGCTATACCGAGCTCCACCCATCAATTTATAATTTTGATTAATTACTCATATTAATGGGGTTAAACACAAACAATATATAAATATGAAATGTAAATATCTTTCCCCAATCTTTAAACATAATCACTAACCATTATGAGTAACATAGTGAATGGTGTAAAGATAGCACATCCTTAGTCAAACTGATCATAAAATATTTAATAAAATATGGTAGATGATAATAAAATGATATATATCTCAATATATCATAATATTAAAAATAGTTTTTGAAATAGAATGAAATACTCTAATGAAATCATCAAGTAATTCTTAAGAGATATGCCCTTTTTACTTTACAAAGAAGAGTTATTTTGAAAAATTCAATTGTATTTGTCATGATTTTTTGTATAAACCCAGAAATGAAAAAAAAATAGTTCTTCTTGAAAAATTTATTGATTTTGGAAAAATAATGGTTCCGTTAAATATATTATGGATTTTATTTCAAAATGGGTAAGAAATTGAGATGTTCCCTTTAATCAGGCTTGCGTATCGGGAAGAATTGAGAAGGGAACCTTGTAAAACATGTAATTCCCATAAAATAAAGATTAAATGATATGGATACATAATTTTTTATTTTATAAAAATAATTTAGAAGAATTACATAAAAATAATAAAGAAATAAATTGGTCTATAGAGGAAGAAATCATAACCTGAATGAAAGTGAAGGTTCGGAAAGAAACCCTTACCTTATGTCTAAATGTGTTATGTAATTGACCATAATGTACTAGATAATCAAAATAAATACATTAATTAATTAATTAAAAACCTTTTATAGATTTATCTAATTAATTTTAGTTTTATTAAGTTCTTTTGTGGGCTTATTGATGAGTTATATAGTTTAATTTTATCATTCCGGGGTATTTGTTTTCTTGGTTATAATTGGTTTACTTGTATATGAGTATGAAAGTTCATGTAAAATGGGAAAATATATCCATAATTAAAGTTATATGTTATTAATAAAAATATATAATATTAAATGGTTATATAATTCATTTGGTTATTTGGGTTTAGAATGAATCATTAGATAAGAAGTTAGTGATAATCGTTTAGATTATTTTAGCGGTTTTTCAATCATCACAAACTAGTTTTGTTTTATTAATCAACATTATGTATATATAATGGTAACATAACAATAAATAGGATATAATAAATCTATTATAATTTGTCTTAAACAAAAAAATGGTTTTATGACCAGCCTTTAAGGCAGTAATGGACAATGAAAATGCATCTTTCATGATTTTGGTAAATTTAAACATCACGAGAAATGTTTTCATTTATAGAATAAGATAGAGAAAGAAAGAAGTTTGATTATGGATCTTCCATTAACATGATATAATTATATTATATAAATTATAATTGAGTTATAATGTCTCTTTTTATAGGATAGGTTATGGAATGATAATAAAATAAAATAAATTGAAAAGAAAATAAAATAAAATAATGAGGATTTTTACCTCTTGAATTCTTCTCCTTGAGAACCTCCTTAAGGGGATTGGTTTTGGTATTTTATTGTGAAATAAGGATCCTAGAAATGGGGTAGGGTCTTGGTAATATTATTGGGTAGAAATTTAACAAGGATAAAAGCTTGAAAGTTGTGAGGATAAGGGGTTGTGAGGGGTGGTATTTATAGTGGAAAAGAGGGGTATTTTTTGAATCTTTTATTCATTTATTTATTATTTTGGCTCAAAACTACGAATAGCCTGAGAATTATCATAAAATATATTAACATAATTAATGAAAGTTCTATATTATGGGATTAAATCTACCTTAAATCACCTATGACTCCATAATCCATGTATTTTGTTAAATGCCATAAATTACCATATTTCACTATTCACAAAAAATACAACTATTTTAGAAAAATCCCAAAAATTCATCCTAACCATTTTTTCAATGTGTATAATTCAAATATGAACTCTATTTTATTAAAATAATTTTCTAAATATGATAAATTTAATTTTTAAATAAAATCATCATTTACTTCGAAAATACTAATTTTAAAATTATACCTGATTTTATAACACTTTGAAAATTTAATTAACGCCACATAAAATTATCTTATAATCATAATAAAACAAAAATTAATTTTTGAATGAATTTTATGAATATAAATTTCCTTTTAAATAATTATATTAATTATAAAATTGAAAACAAACGTTTGTGTTTTATAAAAATATCAACACTTAATTAATAATTTCTAAAACATTTATTTAATTATACAATGATATAAATATATCATATTACAATTTGTAAGATGAAAACTTTTTTATAATTTCATAATATATTTTATTATTCTAATGGACACATTACAATTCCTAACGGTCACATTATTATTCCAACAGTTGGATTACTATTTATTAAAAATGAAACTTATCATAAAAACACCAAAATTTTAACCAAAGTAACTTTTGATTTTAGGATTTAAAAAATAATGGTTACTTTGTCAAATATAATTTATAAAAGTTTCAAAATTTATTTTTATAACAATCGCGCCATTAAAAGGAGGTAAAATTTGTCTTTTTGAAAAATATAGCTTTAATGCTTAAAATTTGTTTTATTTTTATCTTAATCCTATGAAACTTATTTAATATATTTAAAAAAAATATTGAATATATAAAATATAAATTTCATTAATATTGTTCACTAATATTGATTAATTTAATTTATTAATATAAAATTCCATTGTTGTCATAACAATTTTTTTTATAAAAACACATATTTTATGTTCAATTGATTTTTATTTTCATTTATAATTAATTGGTAACCAAAGAAATAATTTTATAAATATGTTTATTCTATATTTTTATAAATTTCGTAATCTTTTTAATTCCCTCTATTCCAATGGCTAGGTGATATTTATCACAATAATAATATTTAATCATTGTTTAAGCTTAGTGTTCAGTGTAATGTACACTATCTAAGAAGATAAATTTTAAAAAAAAGTGCATACCATAAAATCTTGGGGTGTTACATTCTCCCCTCCCTTAATAAATTATGTCCTCGCAATTTACAATTTACTTCAAAAAGTAAATGTTGATACTTGAAAATTCCTTTTTGGGATTCCCACATCATAAAAAGGGTTTATAAAACTTCCTCTTAAAAAGAGATAAAGAAAAATGAAAAGGTCACCACAAAACTAAGATTCGTAAATAAGAGAACATTTGTGAAGATATGGACATGAAAGAGAAATATAACTATCAATTTCTGATGGAGGTTGATAGAAAACATGGTTGTTAGAAATTTTACTATCACAAAATCATAAATTTTTGATTTGTCAAAAGACCATTGATTTCTTAAAAAAGCAAAATGATAGATTTTTTATTATAAACCCATTTTTCTAGAGTTGAGGGATTCATATAAACTCATGATAAAATTAACTTAAATTATTACGTTCTATTTTATAAGTATAATTTAATCCTTTGGTTGTGCTTCGATCCATTTTTACTTCATCCTTTACAATTAGAAATGAATGTTCAAGATGATTTTTTCACACCTGATGAAATTTTAAGGAATCATATGGTCAATAAGTCTTTCCTTAGACTTTTAAATGTTTATTGAAACTAAGAAGGTCAAAAAAATTTATCAATGAATAATTATTTCAAAATTTTAACTTGATCCATTACAAAAGTTTTTAATCTTAATACTCATCTAAAATATGCTTGTCCGCATTCAATAACCAAAACAAATTAGAAGTAACGTCACTAAATTTAAAAAATCAACTTAACATAAGATTATATAAATAATATAGCTTTTATTGTCACATAACAAATATATTAATACCCTAATCTCCTTTAAACTATTATGAAACATGCATGCTTCCAGTAGTAAAATCATAGGCTCTTGAATAAATTCTTTAAATCCAAACATCTAATAATTATTTCATAACATAAACCAACATATCAATAACCACCTTCATGTTCAACAATACTATCCCATAACCATCTATTTATTATTATCTAAAAATAAAAACATATTTAGGGTTATCTTTCCAAATTCATATGTTTTTAATAAGATTAAATTACACTAAAATCACTTATCTTTATTATTGGTGTTATTCATCACATGCTTCCAATTCATTAAATAAGGAGTATTGTGGTACAATCGTTATATATCTCATGATTCTTATAACTAGAAAATTATTGATCAAATACTCAAATAACATATTTCTTGAATCTAAAAACAATCATATTAATCATTAATCTCTATCTATGGTAGTAGAATAAGATTGACCATGATCAATTATCATATTTTGATGTATATTCCTTTGATGCTCGAGACATTGATTTGAATAGTGTCTCATATCTTTGCAGTTAAATCTTTTTACATTGGAAAACTTTTTCTTACCCTTGAAATCACAAGAATGGTGGACTTTCTCACCAAAATTGTTGAAAAATCACATTACTTTCAAGCAAGGACCATATTTTTTCCTTCCATAATTATCATATGTGGGAAAATACCTTTTTTCCTTCTTCCATTTATCTATCTTTTTCCTAGTTTTTGTTTTCTTATCTTGATTCCCTTTGAACAATAGGACTTGGATAATTCTTTAGCTATCTTGTTAGAACACAATATTATTTCCTCATGTGATGAGAATATTTGGGAGACTACTTCCCTTTTGAATATTAGATTAAGAATATAAAATATGTTATCAGTATTACTCTTCAGGTCACATGAATTGGTGAGGTTCACATTATTTCTACTAGGTTCCACTTATAAATAATGGAATACACTAGATTATATCATAACATTATGAAAAATAATTTATAATCCCAAAACAAGTTAAATACTTAAAATAATCTCATAATCATAAACTTGATTTCTTTGGGGACATGTTTACTTTTAACTCCTTCATAATGATTTGTAAAGAAAATGTGAATTGTCTTAAGAATATCCCCCAAGAGTGTTTAACCAAGTGCGTAGTAAGGCCCGTTTTCGTGTACCAAGTTACCCTGAGTTAGGATCGGGACACCTTTTTCCCCCCTAGGTACATCCATTCTAGAACCACATCCACTTCTAGTATCCATACAGGGATGTATTTCTAGAAATAATCACATAATATCTACCTTACAAAAATTATAGGATGTTCTTATATGATTATACTCAAAGTTTATCTTAGGGTTATGTTCCCTAATATATGTTTTCTAAATCTTGTTTCCAATGTTTCTACTAAACTTCATCAAATACTAACTATAAATACCCCAAACCCAGCAGCCCAGATTCGGTGCCTTATATTAATACATTTTCATAGATACAATACTTGAATCCCAAAGGACTGAGAATTTTAGTAGTTTTAGAATATGTATTACATGCATGAACTTTAAATTACAACTTTAAAGAAAAAATCAACATATAAAATTCATTGGTAACACCCAAAAGCTCTTAGATTAACCCTTCAAGTCATTTATAATATTCAACTTCATATCCTGGGGGAAAACATAGTAAAGGGGTGAGCTCAGATACTCAGTAAGGGCAAGTGATACATTGCACTCTAATATAAAAAATAATTCATGGTGAATGACTAAAAACACACGCCATTAGAACATAATCTTGGATATGATATAGAAAGGATAAAAGATGAATAAATAATTCCATATAAATAATAACATAAGAAAGAAGCTTAACAATAGATATTCTACTAGTTAAATATTCACATGGATAATCAATTACTAATATCATTATGAGGGAATGAATATGTCAGAAATTTAAAACATACCATCAAGGTATCAGTTAATACATCTGAAAATGATTAAGGCCTCAGCCGAAACCATATTCTAAAAATTGTTAATGCCTCAGCCAAGACCATATCTATTTTGTCTCATGAGACCTATTGATGCATCGAGGTGATACATCAGGCCCCACCCATCACTTTCTAAGTCCAATTCATTTCTAATATGAATGGTTTTAAACATAAACAACATATACATATGAAATATAAATAACATTCCCTAATCTGTAAACATAATCACTAACCATTCTGAGTAATATAGTGAATTGTATCAAGATGGAACATCCATAGTCAAAACAATCATAAACCATTTAATAAAATATGTTATATGATAATAAAAGGAGATAAATCTAAATATATAATAATATTCAATAGAGTTTTTGAAATTGATGGAAATACTTTAATAAAATCGTCAAGGAATTCAGATAGAAATACCCTTTTACTTTGCAAAGAATAGTTCTTTTTTAAGATTCGTTTTTATTTATCAGGATTGTTTGTATAATGTAATGACCCATTGTTTTATAAATGGAAATTTCCTTCTTATAATTATGTCATATAATCACATGAAATCACATCATAATAAACTACTAATTACTATGTGACCTTTAAACATAATATTTTCACCTCTGTGATTTGAATTTTGAAAATATGACATACACGATTGTGATCAGTAAACTGTTTGGAGTCCAATAAGACAAAAATAATTTTTCATAAATAGTATTTGACCCTTATGAATAGTAATGGTACCCTTATGTATATTAATATTACACTAATGAATATTAAATTGTCTAAAAGAATAGTAACTTCACCCATGAATGTATAAATAAAATTTAGGCATCTTATAAATGATCATATGACCATAGTAAAAGTATTGGTATTTTTGTAAGTCATAAATAATTACAATTAATTAGTTAATTTAAAAGAAAATTTATTTTCCTAAAATGTATTTATAAATTAAAAATTTTATGCCTTCTGGTTTTAAGATAATTTTATAAGACCTTATGTAATTTTTTAAAGCATTATAAAAACTTTCATAGTTTTAAAATATGTATTTTTCGAGTAAATTATGATTTTAATTAAAAATAAAATTAATCATACTTAGAAAATTATTTTTGAAAAATAGATTTCATTTTTGGATTCTACACATAGAAAAATGGTTAGAGTGAATTTTTGGGATTTTTCTAAAATAATTGATTTTTTATGAATGGTGAAATATGATAATTTACCATACATATACATTATTTGCTAAATGAACTATTCCTAGTATCATGGATAATGTAAGAAAAATTAGTTAAAATTCACATGCACTTATTAATATTTTTTTTAGGGAATCATCATTATTTCTTATCTTATGGAAAAATAATAAACTAATGATTAAAATATTAAGAAACCATCCTCCCCTTCACTATAAAACCACCCACACTCCCCTATTCTATTCACTCCTATCAAGATTTTTATATTCCCTAAATTATACCCAAATATATCCTCAAGTTACCCCCCCCCCCCCCTCCCCACATCCATCAGCCCTTGGTCTCCTCAAAAGACCAAATCCTCTCCCCTTAAGAGGCTCTCAAGAAAGATTAAATCAAGAGGTAAATTCCTCTTTTCTTTTCTATCATTTTCTTTTCATGTTCCTTTGTTATCTTTTATTTCCTAAACTATATTCATCCAAATGGTATGAAAAATCCAGTTCCATAAATTTACTGAATTTCCTTTATTATAATGGGATAATTCATTATCATAACTCCTTTCCCCTACTTTTATATGAATGAAATGAAAATACCGTTTGAGATGTATTAATTTATCACATTCAAGGATGGCGGGTTATCAATTTATATTACAATATTCAATTGTGGTCATGAAATAATTTTTATAGTTGAACTATACTATTAAATATGTATTTTATCTTATATTATTTTATGGAATCCTTTTTCACTCATGATGGAAAACAATAATACAAAACAAGTTAATTGTGAGAAAAATTTCCAAATTAATCCAAGAGTTTATCATTAATGTTTTATATAATGATTTACCTTCACTCCAAATAAAAAATGAATTTTATAACCATTTAATCTTTTTTATGTTCACTAATGTCATATAACTTCAATTTTGTACAACCATTTTCATCCTACATGTCTATCCGAACATGAATATAAGTGAATTGATCATTTAAACCAATGAAAAAAACGCTTCGAAGCAATGAAATAAACCTCTTAACTCATCAAAAAGGACATAGATAAACTTAATAAGGTTATAAAAAATCAATAACATGTAGTTTAGGTTATTAAATTATTAATTAATGAACCCAATTTTATTATTCAGGTCATTAAGATCAAGCAAAGAACACCATCGGGCTTAAGGTAAGGGATCACCTCTTTCTCACATTTATTCAAGAATATCCTCTACGTTATGTCCTTTTATGCATAATTTCTAATGTTGGGGTATTATTTCTCACCTTCCCCATACTTTACTAATGATTTATAAAATATTAGAAACCTCTTTTCTCTCTCATTAAGCCATCTAGTACACCCAATACCATACTGATATTTTGTAAGGGATTCTACCTGAACCTCCTTTATTCCTTCAGGTTTCTCTATCTTTCTTTCTACCCAAATGAAGTTATATATTCTGTTTATGTACATATTATAAATGTTTTTTATAAACTCCAAATTCATGTATCAATATCTATTCATCTTTCTCTTTCGGTGATATACATGTTTTTAAATGATTCCCTCCTCAATACTTCCGGATAACAAAACTCATTTTAAGGGAGCTTCCTGAATCCATACCCAATTTCAAGTGAACTATACCATATGTTTTAAGCCACAATTTTTTTTATAAAACTAGTGATTTTATTTTTAAAACCTTCTTGGATCACTTTTGGTTTGTTACAAAATATTTTTACCTTTTTATTTTAAATGATTGTTAGTGTTTTCCTTAAAACCGCATTAAAAAGTTTTAATGTTAAAAATTATTAAATACACTTTTCACATGTTTTCACTTCTTTTTGACCTAACTTACCATGATATATGACTATTTTATTTTATTAATGTCCATGTATGTTCTAATTCCTTTATTTTATTGAAACTTTTATGATATGCTCATTCATTATGATTTATGACATGATTATGAGACCCATTTATTTCCATGGGTACCCTTATGTTTATAATTGTTTATGTATGATTCTTTATGTGGAAAGAATATTCATGAACATGTTAAGATGGTTGTGCCTAAATAGTTCTCCAATTAATTTGGTAAAGTTTATTCTCATGAGATGTTATATAAAACGGTCTTCGCGGTTATCCTTGACTCATGATACCATGTGAAACGGTCTTGGTAGTTTACCTTGACTTGTGATCCTCTATGTGCAATGAGCCATGACTCATGCTAAATTTATGATTTATATTTATTCCACATTACTATGAATTCATTTTTATATTATCCCATATTTATGTGTTATGATTCCATGTGTTCCATTCTTTTTTTCATTATGCCATGCCTTCTAACCCATGTGTTAAAATTTATTACTATGATTTTTCCCTTATTGGGGTTTTAGCTCATCCCTTCATTCATTTGATCCCAAGGGTACTCTTTTCAGATGTAATGGATCAAAGAAAGTAAGGATCTCATTATGAATATTAAATAAATAAGTGTTTTTTTAGTCCTGTGTTTTCAATTTTATATACCTAGTCTTCAAAGACACTAGACTTCTCGATCCTTGTCTTGTTTTCAAATGTATAATAATGCTCAAAATCATGTAATGTTATGTGTAAAAGTTTAGGGTTGTTATATTTTGTATCATAGGATGGTATAGTTATTTTTGGAGATTAGGAATAGATAAATTTATTAAGAACAATGATGAGATTAACTATAAGAAAACACTCCTAAATTTTGGTAAGTATAGAGTAAGTAGTTTAAAAATAAAATTAATTCCTATCTAGATACAAATAGGTAGGTATGGCTCTAGCATAGATGTATCTAGTGGTAAAACCCAAAAACAACACTTTGATATAGACTAGAATGGGAACTGGTACACAAAAATGGGCATTGATGCACTCTTGGTTTGACACTCCTAGGGGATATGCTTTGGTAAATTCATGAGCTCGGTACAAACCATTATTAAGGGAATAAAAAATCCCATAAGAATATAAGTTAAGAAATAGATCAAGGATAACCTAGATTGAAACATAGGGAATCACAAGTTAGGATATAATTATCCTTTACAATTTTATCATCTTATGTTCAAAGTTTACTTTTTATGCTCAATAGATAAGTATTTTTGCCCTCTAATTGTACGTTATTTTTCTTAGTTTATGGAATAAAATATAAGAACACTTTCCCACAATCAATTTGATATGTAATGTGAATATTACCCTAATGATATGCCTAATATGATGGGAATGGGTGCTCAAAACATCATGATAGTACTTGCTCAGCTGGATCAAGTTATGAATAATAACTTAAATCATGTGGAACACCCTCCTCCTCTAAGGAAAGAGAATGTTTCCCTTGAATCCTTCATGTGGAAAAGGCCTCCCATGTTTAGTGGATCTTTCGATCCCCTCCTCATGGAACAGTGGATTAATTCGATTGAAAAGATATTCTATGTCATCCAGTTCTCAAAAGAAGATAAAGGCATACTGTCAATCTATCATTTTGATGGGGAAGATGATCAATGGTGGACACTAATCAAGAATATGAATCCCCATGATAAAATTGATTCCATGTATTTGGAGGAATTCAAGATAATGTTTTTTAATAAATATTATCCTCAAACCCTCTGTATCAAGATAGAAAGAGAGTTCATCATACTCAAGCATAAGGAAGATGAGTCAATTTTGGTGTATAAATAAAACTTTATAAGGCTTTCAAGGTACACCTCTAGGTTTGTCATGAACACCTAAAGTAAGGTGGATCACTTCTTTAGCATACTGAAGCCAAGTATATGAAAAGTGTTGGTTATTATCCACTAAATGAGGCTAATATTCATTGTTAATATATATAATATTCATGTTATTTATTATTCATAAACACCATTTTAGTGTATTTTACACTTTGAACATCATTTCACATTATGATTGTAATACCTTCTTAAAATGCACTATTATGTGGTACATTTTTTAACATCATTTGAAATACCCAATGATTCATCTGATTTTAAGGAATATAATTATACATATTTTAATTTGATATTTTTGGAAATTGATATAAACTTCAATATGAACATGTTTGATTCAGGGATCAATGGAGAATTCATGGAAGAAGATGAGGATATTTTGTGATGAAAGGAAACAATTCTGGAGAAGTCAGATTGGATACCAGATCACTGATGAGACTGTGGGGACCATCATACAGGCCCAATGAATCCCAAATTTCGTGGAATGCTATAAGACATGTATATGAACAAATCACTTATCAGGATCGAATGCTAATTCGGACTCCATGGTGTCCATTTAGGCGGCCCAAGTTAGCGATAAAATTATGGGCCAGATTCTGCGGCCCAGAAAAACAGTCCACTAATCTTATCATATCTCCAAATCCACAACTTCACATGGGCCCAAATTTACAAGAGGTTATAAGATATACAGGGATCTATTTCCATATTCTATGTCCCACTCTGATTCGGCCATCTAGAAGGTCTTCCAATCGCGTATGTTCGGTGGATGAAAGATGGATGCCACCTCGGGTCAAGGGTGGAAAAATCAATTCTTTTTCAAATGTCCACCCACCTATAGACTACCATAATCAAGTGGGAAGCTTTGTACTGTTGGAGGATCGACCCAAGGCTCCCAAAATTCCTATTTAAGGTAGTGTTGTTGGAGGAGTTTATAATATTTGAGCTTTGTTTTCAACTTAATGTTATGCTGCCAATTTCTCTTTGTAACGTTCTTCCTTGACATGTAAGTTGTTTTAATTCATCCTAGTTTCTTAATAAAAGTTCTTCTTATACTCTTATTCTGTTGTTCGACATATCACGTTGATACTTTTGGTTAAAGGTGTGAATTTATTCACACTATACTTTGTGATATTTATCACACAATGGTGGAGTGATCAATTTTTGTTGTTGTTGTTTTTTTTTACTTCTTCAATTCCACCCTCATAAGTCTTCTTCCCACTTCCGTTAAAGACATGTCATCAATGGAGTGCTAACCCACTTATGGGTTGATCCAAGGGAGTATAAAGGGGCTTTATTGGATGTTATTTATCAACTCATTAATGTATAATCACTTCTTTAATTGAGATTTTTATTTGAGGATTTTAAAACTCTATCGTCCTTATGGAATTTAAGGTCACACATTTCAAGTGCTAATACGAACCTTTACCTTAGAGTGCTCAATGCTTTGATCCTTCAAGTGTATGGGTGATTAGTATTAGGGTGTGTAGTCATTAAACCACTAAGTGATGATTATGTTTGATCTTCTTAAATGAACCCATCTCAATTATAATAAATTTAAATCATTAAAAAAGGAATTCATCCAATCCACCCCGAGCGATAACCTAGGATCAACTCATTACCTTAATTTGAATTAACTTAAAACTTTTAGTGATACTTTAAACCCATATAAAGTCAACCCAAGTTGGCCACTTCATAGCCAAAAACAATCCATAGAATGTACGTGTCTGTAGGTACTTCTTAGGTATCTGAGGATTCGACAACCCAAACTAGACTACAAGGACCGTCCTACCTTCTTCTTTTGGGTAAATTTGAGTGAGAATCAAATTTTGGAACCATTTCCGGGGACATAAGTAAGTTATCTTAGACACTATCATCCTTTTGTTTCATCCCTCTTCTCTTTTCTCACACCCTCACTCCTATGGAAATCAATTTTGAATAAGCCCAAACATGGGGAACCTCTCCCTACATTGATCACCCCACACCAAGTGTGATGTAAAATGACCATCCTAGTTTCTACTGGTGAGATAAACAACAACCAATTGAGACACAATGTTTTAACTTCTATTATCCACAAAACATTCCAAAATATAATGATTTGCAGTCCCCACAAAGCCAATTTTAACATCTTCCTATGGAATTCCAACAATATAGTTATCATCCTAGAATAGACCATCTGTATCAACCCCTTATCCATCCTAATCCACGTCCATTACTTGAAAAATTGTGTCAAAAATTTCATATAATGAATTTTTAGGTTTCATCATTGAGGTCAGAACTAAAAAGCATTAAAAATTGTGAGGAACCCATCCCTACACAAACCATCCCTTCCATAACCTTATGTGAAGTGTCTAGTTTCCCACAAACCTCTCATGAATTTAATGAAGAGAAAACATCTGGATTTGGGGAAGATGAAGAGGATCAAGGAATTGTTGATGGGTTTTTAAATCAACAGGAAACTTATTTTTTGTATTCACAAGAGGGAAATTTGACATCATGGATTGAGTCTCATGAATATAACTCCATTGATGATTTTTCAAAAACAAAAATCATTGAACCACTAAAAGAAATCACAAACTTTGAGTCCATACCCATTCCTAAAACTGATCTTTATAATTTGGTGGTTGAATCTTCTATTAAAAAGGAACCAATTTTGTTGAGAAATTTGGAAAATGAAACTGAGTTGGATTCAAAATATCAACTTGTGTCTAAATGTCCTATCCAACCTCAGCTCAAAATTATTGTCCTTCCATCCCCTCTAAAGAATACCTTCATTAGGTATAATCATGACCTTTAAATTGGAATTCATTATTATCTTGAAACCAAAAAAGTTGTAATGATCATTGATGTCTTAGGAAAGACTACAGAGGAAACTGGATCAACCATTTCTGATATTCCTTTGATTTTACCATTCATTTTAGAATATAGGTTTGTGCCTGAAACAAATTATAAACATAGAATCAATCTCAACCTAGTAGAATTGGTGAAACATGTGGTCCTTAAAATTTTGAAATTTGGTATTAGGTAAGTTGTGGGGTTCAAGTCGAGCTAGCGACATTAAATCAAAGCGTTGCACGAGAGGCAACCCGTGGTTTTCATCTTTGCGAATCATTTTTTTTCTTCAAATAGGATTAATTAATCATTTTGATATTTAAAAATAAAAAAACATTTTTGATCTGTTCTTCTATTATGAGTATGGATGGGTATGAAAGGGGAGCACCATATTCATCAGTGTCACGTGGTGTGATCCTTGAGTAATACCTTACCCAGAAATTTAAAAAGATGAAAATGTATCATTAGTTTGTTTTATTTTAGTGTGTTTGTAGGTTAAAATAAAAGTGCAAAAAAATATAGTAATAATAATAATAAGGGACACGCTGTAGGCCATGGGGAAAACCCCGTCACAACCGACAAAGCCACAGGGACTCGAACCTGGGATCGAAGGGAGACAGGGGCGCGCGCTTACCACTGACCTACGACTTTTTGTGCTTCCTTATTCTGTAATTTTTATATGTATAATTATATTTTACCTTCTTTATTATATAAATATATATATATATATTGTTTTTTTTTCTACTAGGAAACTCTGCAAGTGACATGGATATCAAAGGATTAAAAGGGAGCAGCAAGAATTTCAACTTCAACCACTAGGTGACTTCATTCCATGATCCTCATTTTCAATTTCCTTTTTGTACTTTCATTCTCTACCTATACCCCCTTCTAAATTTTCTTTTCTTTAAACACTGGGGAAAGTGTTGTTTTAAGTTGGGGGGGAGATAAAATAAAAAAAATGATTTGGTGTCAAAAAAAATGAATTATTTTAAAGAAAATGATTGTTAATGGAAGGGGAAATTCCTTTAACTTTGAACATGGTAATACACATTGCACACTTTGAAACTGAATATCAAATAATTTAGCATGCCTTGATTCTTATTTTAATCCTTGTATAATTTCATGAACATAGATTTTGGAAAGTGTGGATGTCCAATGTGATATTTCATCGTTTATATTTTCATCCAAATAAAAAAAGATCACAATGCATGTCCTTTGGATAGTGGGGTATTAGTTTGAGTTCATGGGGTCCCCCAAATAAATATCATAGGTTTGGTGATCATTTTAGGTTAATATGAGTATTCAAAAAAAGTTTTAAAAAATTGTGCGTAGAGCAATGAAATGACCAAATGCGTGGCTTTCGCCACTTGGGGATCGTGACTCCATAGTTGTCTGGCCCAGAGTAAGTAATTTTATCTCTATTTTTGGTAATTTGAATTTGTTTTTGACTGAGTTAACTTGAGATGATGCCGAGTATGTGGGCTTCACTTGGTGCCCTAAGGTCTTTAAGTCTGGGATTCATCGGCAAAGTCTCACTATAGGGGTTGACTCTTTTGAGTGCAATTTCAATCACCATGGAAAAATTGCAAAAAAAACAATAAAATACAATAAAAAAATTGAATACTCATCTTAATATTGAAATGTGATTCCACCTAGCGCTTCCATCATTTCCCCCTTGAATAAAGATGAACCCCAATGTCTATTGTGATGCACAACACAGCCTCATACTTAATTGATATTGGATGAAATATGGCAATAAATTTGAACAAAGTAATGGGCTTGGGATTGGGATATACTTATAAAACTATCTTGTATTAAAATATTTTGATGGATTTCATGATTTTTTGTTATAAGGGTTTTTTGTGATCATTTTTTATTAAAATGTTTTTGGAAAAGGGAATTCAAATTTCATATTGTTGAGATATATTTTTCCCGGGACTAGAAAAACTCAAGTTGGGGGGTGTGACTAGCCACTAAATGAGGCTAATATTAATTTTTAATATATATAATATTCATGTTCTTTATTATTCATAAACACCATTTTAGTGTATTTTACACTTTGAACATCATTTCACATTATGATTGTAATACCTTCTTAAAATGCACTATTATGTGGTACATTTTTTATCATCATTTGAAATAACCAATGATTCATATGATTTTAAGGAATATAATTATACATATTTTAATTTGATATTTTTGTAAATTGATATAAAATTCAATATGAACATGTTTGATTCAGGGATCAATTGAGAATTCATGGAAGAAGATGAGGATATTTTGTGATGAAAGGAAACAATTCTGGAGAAGTCAGATTGGATACCAGATCACTGATAAGACTGTGGGGCCCAACATACAGTCCCAATGAATCCCAAATTTCGTGGGCTGATAGAATACATATATAGGAACAAATCAATCATCAGTATCAAATGCTAATTCTGCATCCATGGTGTCCATTTAGGCGTCCCAAGTTAGAGATAAAATTATGGCCCAGATTATGCGGCCCAGAAAAACAGTCCACTAATCTAATCGTATATCTGAATCCATAACTTCACATGGGCCCAAATTTTACAAGAGTTTATAAGACATCCGGGGTTCCATTTCAATATTCTATGTCCCACTCTGATTCGGCCATCTAGAAGGTCTTACAATCGCGTCTGTTCGGTGGATGAAAGCTGGCTGCCACCTCGGGTCAAGGGTGGAAAAATCAACTCTTTTTCAACTTTCCACCCACCTATAGCCTACCATAATCAAGTGGGAAGCTTTGTACTGTGGGAGGCTCGACCCAAGGCTCCCAAAATTCCTATTTAAGGAAGTGGTGTTGGAGGAGTCTATAATCTTTGAGCTTTGTTTTAATCTTAATGTTATGCTGCCAATTTCTCTTTGTAACGTTCTTCCTTCACATGTAAGTTGTTTTAATTCATCCTTGTTTCTTAATAAAAGTTCTTCTTATACTCTTATTATGTTGTTCGACATATCATTTTGATATTGTTGGTTCAAGGTGTGAATTTATTCACACCATACTTTGTGATATTTATCACACAACGGTGGAGTGATCAATTTTTGTTGTTGTTGTTTTTTTTACTTCTTCAATTCCACCCTCATAAGTCTACTTCCAACTTCCGTTAAAGACATGTCATCAATGGAGTGCTAACCCACTTATGGGTTGATCCAAGGGAGTATCAAGGGGCTGTATTGGATGTTATTTATCTCCTCATTAATGTATAATCACTTCTTTAATTGAGATTTTTATTTGAGGATTTTTAAACTCCATCGTCCTTATTGAATTTAAGGTCACACATTTCAAGTGCTAATACGAACCTTTACCTTGGAGTGCTCAATGATTTGATCATTCAAGTGTATGGGTGATTAGTATTAGGTTTTATAGGCATTAAACCAATAAGTGATGATTATGTTTGATCTTCTTAAATGAACCCATCTCAATTATAAGAAATTGAAATCATTAAAAAAGGAATTCATCCAATCCACCCCGAGCGATAACCTAGGATCAACTCATTACCTTAATTTGAATTAACTTAAAACTTTTAGTGATACCTTAAACCCATATAAAATAAACCCAATTTGGCCACTTCATAGCCAAAAACAATCCATAGAATGTACGTTTCTGTAGGTACTTCTTAGGTATCTGAGGATTCGACAACCCAAACTAGACTACAAGGACCGTCCTACCTTCTTCTTTTGGGTAAATTTGAGTGAGAATCAAATTTTGGCACCATCGTCGGGGACCTAAGTAAGTTATCTTAGACACTATCATCCTTTTGTTGCATCCCTCTTCTCTTTTCTCACACCCTCACTCCTATAGAAATCAATTTTGAATAAGCCCAAACATGGGGAACCTCTCCCTACATTGATCACCCCACACCAAGTGTGATGTACAATGACCATCCTAGTTTCTACTGGTGAGATAACCAACAACCAATTAAGACACAATGTTTTAACTCCTATTCTCCACAAAACATTCCAAAATATAATGAGTTTCAGTCCCCACAAAGGCAATTTTAACATCTTCCTATGGAATTCCAACAATATAGTTATCCTCCTAGAATAGAACATCTGTCTCAACCCATTATCCATACTAATCCACATCCATTACTTGAAAAATTGTGTCAAAAATTGGAGATAATGAATTTTGAGGTTTCATCATTGAGGTCAGAACTACAAAGCATTAAAAATTGTGAGGAACCCATCCCTACACAAACTGTCCCTTCCATAACCTTATGTGAAGTGTCTAGTTTCCCACAAACCTCTCAGGAATTTACTGAAGAGAAAACCTCTGGATTTTGGAAATATGAATAGGATCAAGTAATTGTTGATGTGTTTTTAAATCAAGAGGAAACTTATTTTTTGTATTCACAAGAGGGAAATTTGACATCATGGATTGAGTCTCATGAATATAACTCCATTGATGATTTTTCAAAAACACAAATCATTGAACCACTAAAAGAAATCACAAACTTTGAGTCCATACCCATTCCTTAAACTGATCTTTCTAATTTTGTGGTTGAATCTTCTATTAAAAAGGAACCAATTTTGTTGAGAAATTTGGAAAATGAAAATGAGTTGGATTCAAAATATCAACTTGTGTCTAAATGTCCTATCCAACCTCAGCTCAAAATTATTGTCCTTCCATCCCCTCTAAAGAATAGCTTCATTAGTTATAATCATGACATTTAAATTGTAATTCATTCTTATCTTGAAACCAAAAAAGTTGGAAGGATCATTGATGTCTTAGGAAAGACTACAGAGGAAACCGGATCAACCATTTCTGATATTCCTTTGATTTTACCATTCATTTTAGAATATATGTTTGTGCATGAAACAAATTATAAACATAGAATCAATCTCAACCTAGTAGAATTGGTGAAATATTTGGTCATTAAAATTTTGAAAGTTGGTATTATGTAAGTTGTGGGGTTCAAGTCGAGCTAGCAACATTAAATCAAAGCGTTTCACGGGAGGCAGCCCGTGGTTTTTATCTTTGCGAATCATTTTTTTTCTTCAAATAGGATTAATTAATCATTTTGATATTTAAAAACAAAAAAAAAGATTTTTGATCTGTTCTTTTATTTTGATTATTGATGGGTATGAAATGGGAGCACCATATTCATCTGTGTCACGTGGTGTGATCCTTGAGTAATACCTTACCTAGAAATTTAAAAAGAAGACAATGTATCATCAGTTTGTTTTATTTTAATGTGTTTGTAGGTTAAAATAAAAAAACAAAAAAAAATATAGTAATAATAATAATAAGGGACATGATGTATGCCATGGGGAAAACCCCGTCACAACCGGGAAAGCCACGGGGACTCGAACCCGGGATCGAAGGGAGACAGGGGCGCGCGCTTACCACTGACCTACGACTTTTTGTGCTTCCTTATTCTGTAATTTATACATGTATACTTATATTTTACCTTCTTTATTATATAAATATATATATATATATTGTTTTTTTTTCTACTAGGAAACTCTGCAAGTGACATGGATATCAAAGGATTAAAAGGGAGCAGCAAGAATTTCAACTTCAACCACCAGGTGACTTCATTCCATGATCCTCATTTTCAATTTCCTTTTTTAACTTTCATTCTCTACCTCTACCCCCCTTATAAATTTTCTTTTCTTTAAACACTAGGGACAGTGTTGTTTTAAGTTGGGGGGGAGATAAAATAAAAAAATTGCTTTTGTGTCAAAAAAATGAATTATTTGAAAAACAAATGATTGTTAATGGAAGGGAAAATTCCTTTAACTTTGAACACGGTAATAAAAATTGCACACTTTGAAACTTAATATCAAATAATTTAGCATGCCTTTATTCTTATTTTAATCCTTTTATAATTTCATGAGCATAAATTTTGGAAAGTGTGGTTGTCGAATGTGATATTTCATCGTTTATATTTTCATCCAAATAAAAAAAAGATCACAATGCACGTCCTTTGGATAGTGGGGTATTATTTTGAGTTCATGGGGTCCCCCAAATAAATATCATAGGTTTGGTGATCATTTTAGGTTAATATTAGTATTCAAAAAAAATTTAAAAAAAATTGCACGTAGAGCAATGAAATGACCAAATGTGTGGCTTTTGCCACTTGGGGATCGTGACTCCATAGTTGTCTGGCCCAGAGTTAGTAATTTTATCTCTATTTTTGGTAATTTGAATTTTTTTTTTACTGAGTTAACTCAAGATTATGCCGAGTATGTGGGCTTCACTTGGTTCCCTAAGGTCATTGAGCCTGGGAGTCATCGGCAAAGTCTCGCTACATGGGTTGACTCTTTTGAGTGCAATTTCAATCACCATGGAATAATTGCAAAAAAAACAATAAAATACAATAAAATACAATAAAAAAAATTGAATAATCATCTTAATATTGAAATGTGATTCCACCTAGAGCTTCCATCATTTCCCCATTGAATAAATATGAACCCCTATGTCTATTGTGATGCACAACACATCCTCATACTTAATTGATATTGGATGAAATATGTCAATGAATTTGAACAAAGGAATGGGCTTGGGATTGAGATATACTTATGAAACTATCTTTTATTAAAATATTTTTATGTATTTCATGATTTTTTGGTATAAGGGTTTTTGGTGATCATTGTGTATTAAAATGTTTTTGGAAAAGGGAATTCAAATTACATATTGTTGAGATATATTTTGCTCGGGACTAGCAAAACTCTAGTTGGGGGGTGTGATTAGCCAATAAATGAGGCTAATATTCATTGTTAATATATATAATATTCATGTTCTTTATTATTAATAAACACCATTTTAGTGTATTTTACACTTTGAACATCATTTCACATTATGATTGTAATACCTTCTTAAAATGCACTATTATGTGGTACATTTTTTAACATCATTTGAAATACCCAATGATTTATCTGATTTTAAGGAATATAATTATACATATTTTAATTTTATACTTTTAGAAATTGATATAAACTTCAATATGAACATGTTTGATTCAAGGATCAATGGAGAATTCATGGAAGAAGATGAGGATATTTTGTGATTAAAGGAAACAATTCTGGAGAAGTCAGATCGGATACCAGATCACTGATGAGACTGTGGGGCCCAACATACAGGCCCAATGAATCCCAAATTCCGTGGGCTTCTAGAATACATGTATAGGAACAAATAACTCATCAGGATCCAATGCTAATTCGGCCTCCATGGTGTCCATTTAGGCGGACCAATTTAGAGATAAAATTATGGTCCAGATTCTGCGGCCCAGAAAAACAGTCCACTAATCTAATCATATCACCGAATCCACAACTTCAAATGGACCCAAATTTTACAAGAAGTTATAAGAAATCTGGGGATCCATTTCCATAATCTATGTCCCACTCTGATTCGGACATCTATAAGTTCTTCCAATCGCGTCTGTTCGGTAGATGAAAGTTGGCTGCCACCTCGGGTCAAGGGTGGAAAAATCAACTCTTTTTCAACTTTCCACCCACCTATAGCCTACCATAATCAAGTGGGAAGCTTTTTACTATTGGAGTCTAGACCCAAGGCTCCCAAAATGCCTATTTAAGGTAGTGGTGTTGGAGGAGTTTATAATCTTTGAGCTTTGTTTTCATCTTAATGTTATGCTGCCAATTTCTCTTTGTAACGTTCTTCCTTCACATGTAAGTTGTTTTAATTCATCCTAGTTTCTTAATAAAAGTTATTCTTATACTCTTATTCTGTTGTTCTACATATCATTTTGATACTGTTGGTTCAAGGTGTCAATTTATTCACACCATACTTTGTGATATTTATCACACAACGGTGGAGTGATCAACTTTTGTTGTTGTTGTTTTTTTACCTCTTCAATTCCACCCTCATAAGTCTACTTCCCACTTCTGTTAAAGACATGTCATCAATGGAGTGATAACCCACTTATGGTTTAATCAAAGGGAGTATCAAGGGGATGGATTGGATGTTATTTATCATCTCATTAATGTATAATCACTTCTTTAATTGAGATTTTTATTTGAGGATTTTTAAACTCCATCGTCCTTATTAAATTTAAGGTCACACATTTCAAGTGCTAATACAAACCTTTACCTTAGAGTTCTCAATGATTTTATCCTTCAAGTGTACGGGTGATTATTATTAGGGTTTGTAGGCATTAAACCAATAAGTGATGATTATGTTTGATCTTCTTAAATGAACCCATCTCAATTATAAGAAATTGAAATCATTAAAAAGGAATTCATCCAATCCACTCCGAGTGATAACCTTGGATCAACTCATTACCTTAATTTGAATTAACTTAAAACTTTTAGTGATACCTTAAACCCATATAAAATCAACCCAAGTTGGCCACTTCATAGCCAAAAACAATCCATAGAATGTACGTGTCTGTAGGTACTTCTTAGGTATCTGAGGATTCGACAACCCAAACTAGACTACAAGGACCGTCCTACCTTCTTCTTTTGGGTAAATTTGAGTGAGAATCATATTTTGGCACCATTTACGGGGACCTAAGTAAGTTATCTTAGACACTATCATCCTTTTTTGGCATCCATCTTCTCTTTTCTCACACCCTCACTCCTATGGAAATCAATTTTGAATAAGCCCAAACATGGGGAACCTCTCCCTACATTGATCACCCCACACCAAGTGTGATGTACAATGACCATCCTAGTTTCTACTGGTGAGATAACCAACAACCAATTGAGACACAATGTTTTAACTACTATTCTCCATAAAAAATTCCAAAATATAATGAGTTTCATTCCCCACAAATCCAATTTTAACATCTTCCTATGGAATTCCAACAACATAGTTATCCTCCTAGAATAGACCATCTGTATCAACCCCTTATCCATCCTAATCCACATCCATTACTTGAAAAATTGTGTCAAAAATTTGAGATAATTAATTTTGAGGTTTCATCATTGTGGTCAGAACTATAAAGCATTAAAAATTTTAAGGAACCCATCCCTACACAAACCGTCCCTTACATAACCTTATGTGAAGTGTCTAGTTTACCACAAACCTCTCATGAATTTACTGAAGAGAAAACCTCTGGATTTGGGGAAGATGAAGAGGATAAAGGAATTGTTGATGGGTTTTTAAATCAAGAGGAAACTTATTTTTTGTATTCAAAAGAGGTAAATTTGACATCATGGATTGAGTCTCATGAATATAACTCCATTGATGATTTTTCAAAAACACAAATCACTGAACCACTAAAAGAAATCACAAACTTTGAGTCCATACCCATTCCTAAAACTGATCTTTCTAATTTGGTGGTTGAATCTTCTATTAAAAAGGAACAAATTTTGTTGAGAAATTTGGAAAATGAAACTGACTTGGATTCAAAATATCAGCTTGTGTCTAAATGTCCTATCCAAACTCATCTCAAAATTATTTTCCTTCCATCCCCTCTAAAGAATAACTTCATTCGGTATAATCATGACCTTTAAATTGGAATTCATTATTATCTTGAAACCAAAAATGTTGGAATGATCATTGATGTCTTAGGAAAGACTACAGAGGAAACTAGATCAACCATTTCTGATATTCCTTTGATTTTACCATTCATTTTAGAATATAGGTTTGTGCATGAAACAAATTATAAACATAGAATCAATATCAACCTCATAGAATTGGTGAAACATGTGGTCCTTAAAATTTTGAAAGTTGGTATTAGCTAAGTTGTGGGGTTCAAGTCGAGCTAGAGACATTAAATCAAAGCGCTGAACGGGAGGCAACCCGTGGTTTTCATCTTTGCGAATCATTTTTTTTTTCTTCAAATAGGATTAATTAATCATTTTGATATTTAAAAATAAAAAAATAGATTTTTGATCTGTTCTTCTATTATAAGTATGGATGGGTATGAAAGGGGAGCACCATATTCATCCGTGTCACGTGGTGTGATCCTTGAGTAATACCTTACCCAGAAATTTAAAAATAACACAATGTATCATCATTTTGTTTTATTTTAATGTGTTTGTAGGTTAAAATAAAAATACAAAAAATAGTAATAATAATAATAAGGGACATGATGTAGGCCATGGGGAAAACCCCATCACAATCAGCAAAGCCACGGGGACTCGAACCCGGGATCGAAGGGAGACAGGGGTGCGCGCTTACCACTGACCTACGACTTTTTGTGCTTCCTTATTCTGTAATTTTTATATGTATACTTATATTTTACCTTCTTTATTATATAAATATATATATTGTTTTTTTTTGTTTTTTTTCTACTAGGAAACTCTGCAAGTGACATGGATATCAAAGGATTAAAAGGGAGCAGCAAGAATTTCAACTTCAACCACCAGGTGACTTCATTCCATGATCCTCATTTTCAATTTCCTTTTTGAACTTTCATTCTCTACCTCTACCCCCTTCTAAATTTTCTTATCTTTAAACACTGGGGACAGTGTTTTTTTAAGTTGGGGGGGGAGATAAAATTAAAAAAAATGCTTTTGTGTCAAAAAAAATGAATTATTTGAAAACAAATGATTGTTAATGGAAGGGAAAATTCCTTTAACTTTGAACATGGTAATACACATATCACACTTTGAAAATGAATATCAAATAATTTATCATGCCTTGATTCTGATTTTAATCCTTGTATAATTTCATTAGCATAGATTTTGGAAAGTGTGGTTGTCCAATGTGATATTTCATCGTTTATATTTTCATCCAAATAAAAAAAAGATCACAATGCACGTCCTTTGGATATTGGGGTATTAGTTTGAGTTCATGGGGTCCCCCAAATAAATATCATAGGTTTGGTGATCATTTTAGGTTAATATGAGTATTCAAAAAAAAATTAAAAAAAATTGCGCGTAGAGCAATGAAATGACCTAATGTGTGGCTTTCGGCACTTGGGGATCATGACTCCATAGTTGTCTGGACCAGAGTTAGTAATTTTATCTCTATTTTTGTTAATTTGATTTTATTTTTACTGAGTTAACTCGAGATGATTCCCGAGTATGTGGGATTCACTTGGTTCCCTAAGGTCTTTGAGCCTGGGAGTCATCGGCAAAGTCTCCCTACAGGTGTTGACTCTTTTGAGTGCAATTTCAATCACCATGGAAAAATTGCAAAACCAAACAATAAAATACAATAAAATATAATAAAAAATATGAATACTCATCTTAATATTGAAATTTGATTCCACCTAGCGCTTCTATCATTTCCCCCTTGAATAAATATGAACCTCCATGTCTATTGTGATTCACAACACATCCTCATACTTAATTGATATTGGATGAAATATGGCAATGAATTTGAACAAAGGAATGGGATTGGGATTGGGATCTGCTTATTAAAATATCTTGTATTAAAATATTTCGATGGATTTCATGATTGTTTGGTATAAGGGTTTTTGGTGATCGTTGTGTATTAAAATGTTTTTGGAAAAGTGAATTCAAATTTCATATTGTTGAGATATATTTTTCTCGGGACTAGAAAAACTCAAGTTGGGGGGTGTGATTAGCCACTAAATGAGGATAATATTCATTGTTAATATATATAATATTCATGTGATTTATTATTCATAAACACCATTTTAGTGCATTTTACACTTTGAACATCATTTCACATTATGATTATAATACCTTCTTAAAATGCACTATTATGTGGTACATTTTTTAACATCATTTGAAGTACCCATTGATTCATCATATTTTAAGGAATCTAATTATACATATTTTAATTTTATATTTTTTGAAATTTATCTACACTTCAATATGAACATGTTTGATTCAGGGACCAATGGAGAATTCATGGAAGAAGATGAGAATATTTTGTGATGAAAGGAAACAATTCTGGAGAAGTCGGATTGGATACCAGCTCACTGATGAGACTTTGGGGCCCAACATACAGGCCCAATGAATCCCAAATTTCTTGAGATTCTAGAAGACATGTATAGGAACAAATCAATATTTAGGATCCAATGCTAATTCGACTTCCATGGAGTCCATTTAGGCGGTTCAATTTAGAGATAAAATTCTAGTCCAGATTCTGTGGCCCAGAAAAACAGTCCACTAATCGAATCATATCTCAACATAAAAAACTCCAACTGGGCCCAAATTTTACAGGCGATTAGAAGACATCTGGTGCTCTATTTTCTGATTCTATGGACCACTCTGATTCTGCCATCTAGAAGGTATTCCAAGCTCATCTATTTGGTGGATGAAATTTGGATGCCACCTCGGGTCAAGGGTGGAAAAATCAACTTTCCACCCACCTATAGCCTACCATAATCAAGTGGGAAGCTTTGTACTGTTGTAGGCTCGACCCAAGGCTCCCAAAATGGCTATTTAAGGTAGTTTTGTTGGAGTAGTTTTTAATCTTTGAGCTTTGTTTTCATCTTAATGTTATTCTGCCAATTTCTCTTTGTAATGTTCTTCCTTCACATGTAAGTTGTTTTAATTCATCCTAGTTTCTTAATAAAAGTTCTTCTTATACTCTTATTATGTTGTTATAAATATCACGTTGATACTGTTGGTTCAAGGTGTAAATTTATTCACACCATACTTTGTGATATTTATCACACGACGGTGGAGTGATCAATTTTTGTTTTTGTTTTTTTTTTACTTCTTCAATTCCACCCTCATAAATCTACTTTCCACTTCCGTTAAAGACATGTCATCAATGGAGGGATAACTCTTTTATGGGTTGATCCAAGGGAGTAGAAAAGGGATGGATTGGATGTTATTTATCACTCTATTAATGGCTAATCACTTCTTTTAAATGATATTTTTATTTGATGATTTTAAAACATCTTCATCCTTATTGAATTTAAGGTCACACATTTCAAGTGCTAATATGAACCCTTACCTTGGAGTGCTCAATGCTTTGATCCTTCAAGTGTGGGTGATTAGTATTAGGGTGTGTAGGAATTAAACTAGTAAGTGATGATTATGTTTGATCTTCTTAAATGAACCCATCTCAATTATAAGAAATTGAAATCATTAAAAAAGGAATTCATCCAATCCACCTCGAGTGATGACCTTGGATCAACTCATTACCTTAATTTGAATTAACTTAAAAATTTTAGTGATACCTTAAACCCATCTAAAATCAACCCAAGTTTTCCACTTCATAGCCAAAAAAACCATAGAATGTACGTGTTTGTAGGTACTTCTTAGGTCTCTGAGGATTCGACAACCCAAAATAGACTACAAAGACCGTCCTACCTTCTTCTTTTGGGTAAATTTGAGCGAGAATCAGTTGGCGATTCGAGACTTTGAAAGCTATGAGTATATTGACAATTTTTACCTTAAGGTTTAAATGTATATCGGAGACTCTCAAGGGTATCATGGGTCGGGTGACAAAAATAGGAAAATGGAATCTAATGTAGGAAGTTATGCAAATAAATTCCATGATGGAAAGAAGCCCCATCATCCTATGTGTAAAAATTGTGGGAAGAAGCATCCTTGTAAATATCTAAAGGGAACCATGAATTGATTAAAATGTGGAAAGTTAGGAAATCTGGCTAAAAACTACCAAAGAGATATGAAAAATCCCACTAATGTGGAAGAATAAAGGAAGGTTCATATCAACACTCAACCTATAGTGTAGTGTTACAACTACAAGGATTATGGGAATTATGCAAACAATTTACCTATGTTGAGGGTTGTCGAAGGAAATCAAAAACAACCTCCAAGAAAATAAGGTATTATACTCTCACTACTGCTGAGGTGGATTCAGACAATGATGTGGTGACAAGTATGCTAGTTATTCATTCAAGAATAGCGAACGTACTATTTGATTCTGGTTCTATACATTGTTCTATATCTTACAAGTTTAGTAGAACTATAAAAACACCACCTCCAAATTTTGAGGATAATTTGTTTGTGAGAACAGTGAATGGGGAAATTATTACATCCATGGTTTATAACTCCTCCCTAGTTAGCATTTGTGGACTAAACCTCCTAGAAAATCTCATCATACTTCCTTTAGTAGAGTTTGATGCTATCTTGGGCATGGATTGTCTATCTTTGTACAAAGCCAACATCAATTGTCGGGAAAAGGAGATCACACTTCACATCCCTAATCATCCTCCAATTATTTATAAGTGTAAGGAGGAAGATGAATCTACTTTATAATCATTGTATCAAGTGTGGATATTAATTCTTTATGATCAATCGTGTCTAGCTAAAATGATTGAGACCAAGGAGAGAATCATGTTTGAAGACATGCCCATCGTGAGGGATTTCACTGATATATTTCCTAAAGAGTTTCCTAGTCTTCTTTTTGATTGAGAGGTTGAGTTCTCAATTGAACTTATTCATGGATCTCTACCTATATCAAAGAAACCTTATAGAATTTCCATCGTAGAGCTGGAGGAGCTAAAGAATCAGTTATAGGAGAATCTGGAGAAGGGTTTTATACACCTGAGTGCTTCACCATGGGGTGCACCAGTCCTCTTCATCAATAAGAATGATGGATCAATGCGCCTCTTCATTGATTATCGTGATCTGAATAAAATCACAATAAAGAAAAAGTATCCCCTACCATGGATAGATGACTTGTTCAATCAGCTTTGTGGGTCCAGTTATTTCTCTAAGGTGGACCTTCAGTTAGGATATCACCAATTAAATGTGATGAAGAAATATATTCCCAAGACTTCATTTTGAATGAGGTATAGAAATTATGAGTTCATAGTGATTCCCTTAGGACTCACTAATTATCCAACAATTTTTATAGATTTAATGAATAGATTCTTTAGAGATTACCTCGAAAAATTTGTGGTAGTATTGATTGACGATATTCTGATATACTCCCTGAGAAAGGAAGAACATGGGGAGCATTTGAATATTGTGCTAAAGACTTTGAAAAGAGAGAATATATATGGAAACTATAGTAAATAGGGGTTGTGGATAGAGGAAGTATCATTCTTGGGGCATGTAATCACCATAAAAGGGATATCTATGGACCCTTCCAGGATAAAGGTGATTGAAGAGTGACCTAGGCCAACATCTATAATGGAGATCTACAGCTTTCTAGGTATATCTGGGTATTATTAATGATTTTTGAAGAACTTTTCATGATTTTCAAAGCCAATTACCAAGATGACATGGAAGGGAGTAAAGTTTTTCTGGACTCAGGAATGTGAAGATTGTTTTAAGGAGTTGAAAAAGAGGCTAATCACTTCTCTAGTACTCACACTACCAACAAGTGGAGAACTCTTTGTGGTGAATAGTGATGCTTCAAAGAAGGTATTAGGATGTGTGCTGATGAAAAATGATAAAGTGATAGTCTATGCCTCAAGGTAGCTAAAAATCCATGAGCAAAACTATCCTACGCATGATCTGGAGTTTGCGTCTATGATCTTTGAATTAAAAATCTAGTGGCATTATCTTTATGGGGAGAAGTGTGAGATATATACTAATCACAAGAGTCTCAAATATATATTCACACAAAAAGAGATTAATATGCACCATTGAAGATGGATAGAGATCATCAAGGATTATGATGGCTCAATCCACTACCATCATGGTAAGTAAAATAAGGTGGTGGATGCTCTAAGTAGAAAGGATTCTGCATCTTTATCAATGATGAGAGTTGAGAAGGATCCAATCTTCTTGGATTTGTAGAGTATGGACATGGGAATCATTAAGGGAGGAACATCATCAATCCTTTCTCAAATTATTTCTCAACCATCTCTCATAAATAAAATAAAATATTCTCAAAAAAAGATGTGGAAATTCATAAAATGGTGGAAGCCATTAAAAATGGTAAATCCTCTGAGTTCATGATTGATGAGGAGGGATTTGTAATATTTGGGTCACGATTATGTGTACCATCCAATCCAGAGATAAATAAGGATATTTGGAATGACATACATAGCTCAACCTCCTCTATTCAGCTAGGGATCACAAAGGAGAATGGGACCAACATCTTCTATTGGCCTAATTATCCTACAAAAATAGTTTCTACTCAAGCATATGAATGGAACTATATGAATCCCTTTATGGGAAAAGGTGAAGAATACTGGCGTGTTGGGATGAAGTCAGTGAGCATAATCTGTTAGGACCTGAAATGGTTGAATAAATAGTAGAGAAGGTGAAAACCATTCAGCAACACATCAAGGCATCCCAAAATAGATAAAAGAGTTATACAAATAATCATTAATGAGACCTTGATTTCAAAGTTTGAGACATGTTATTTCTACACATATCTCCATGGAAGAAGGTCATGAGGTTTAGGGAGAAAGGAAAGTTGAGTCCCAGGTACATCATCCCCTTCAATATTATTGATCATATCGGGGTTGTGGCCTATCGACTAGCACTTCCACCTACCATATCCAAAGTACACGATGTATTTCATGTATCCCTCTTAAGGAATTAAATACTAGACCCTTCACATGTACTCTCTTCAGAAGTTTTACAGTTGGAGAATGATATTTCTTATAAGGAGAAGCTAGTGAAGATCTTGGATCATAGAGATAATGTTCTATGTAACAGGACTACTCACCTGGTCAAAGTACTATGGCGGAACCATAAGTATGAAGAGGAAAAATGGGAACTATAGGAGGTGATGAAGGAAAAGTACCTACATCTGTTTATGGCTTAGAATGTAAAACGAAATTTTGAGGGAAAAATTTCATAAGGGGAAATAATATAATGACCCAATGTTTTATCAATGGAAATTATCTTCTTATAATTATTTCATATAATCACATGAAATCGCTACACAATGAACTACTAAGTAATATGTAACCATTTAACATAATATTGTCACTTCTGTGATTTGAATTTCAAAAATCTGATATACATGGTTGTGATCAGTAAGATGTTTGGAGTCTGATAAGATAAACTTAATTTTTGGTGAATAGTAACTAACCATTCTGAATAGTAATGTTACCCTTATAAATAGTAATATAATCCTTGTGAATAGTAAATTTTCCAAAAGAATATTAACATCACCCATGAATGTATAAATAAAATTTAGGCATCTTATAAGTGATAATATGACCATAGTAAAAGTATTGGTATTTTTTGTAAGTCATAAATAATTAATTACAATTAATTAGTTAATTTAAAAGAAAATGTATTTTCTTAAAAGGTGTTCATAAATTAAAAATTTATGTCTTATGGTTTTAAGATAATTTTATAAGACCTTATGTAATTTTTGAAATCATTATAAAAACAGTCATAGTTTTAAATTTTTCATTTTTCAAGTAAATTATGATTTTAATTGAAAATTAAATTAATCATACAAAGAAACTTATTTTTGAAAATAGATTTCACCTTTTGATTATACATGTTGAAAAATGGTTTGGGTGAATTTTTTGGGTTTTTTTAAAATACTTGAATTTTTTATGAATAATGAAATACAGTAATTTACTGTATATATACATTATAAGCTAAATGGACTATTCCTAGAATCGTTTCTGATGCAATAAATATTAATTCAAATTCACATTCACTTATTACTATTTATGTTCATGGAATCAACACTATTTCTTGTCTTGTGGAAAAATAATAAACTAATGATTAAAATATTAAGAAAACTCTCCTCCCCTCCACTATAAAAACTACCCACAATCCCCTCTTCTCTTCACTCCTCTCAAACCATGTGCCTTCCCTAAATTCTTAAAAAATATATCCCCAATCTCCTAACCCATTTTCATCATCCCTTGGTCTCCTCAAAAGACCAAATCCTCTTCCCTTAAGAGGTTCTCAAGGAAGATTAAATCAAGAGGTAAATTCCTCTTTTCTTTTCTTTCATTTTCATTTCATGTTCCTTTGTTCTCTTTTCTTTCCTAAACTCTCCTCATATAAATGGTATAAAAAATCTAGTACCATAATTGTACAGGAATGTTTTTAATATAATTGTATAATTCTTTATCATATCTCCTTTCCCCTCCTTTTATACTAAAGAAATGAAAATACCATCCGATATGTGTTAATTTATCACATTCAAGGACGACAGGTTATCAATTTATATTACCATATTCAATTATGGTCATGAAACCATTTTTATGGTTGAACCATAATATTAAATATTTAATTTATCTTATGTAATTTTCTAGAATATTTTTTCACACATGATGTAAAATAATAATACAAAACAAGTTAATTGTGAGAAAAATCGCCAAATTAATCCAAGAGTTTATCATTAATGTTTTATATAATGATTCACCTTCACACCAAATAAAAAAATGAATTTTATAACCATTTTATCTTTTTTATGTTCAATAATGTCATATAAATTCAATTCTTGACTACCATTTTCATCCTATATGTTTATCTGAACATGAATATAAGTGAATCGATCATTTAAACCAAGGAAGCAAATGCTCCCAAACAATGAAATTGAACCTCTTAACTCATAAAAAGGAAAATTGATGAACTTAATAAGGTTATAATAAATCAATAACATGTAGTGGAGGTTCTGTAATTATTAATTAATGAACCTAATTTTATTATTCAGTCCATTAAGATCAAGCGAAGAACATCATCGGGATTAAGGTAAGGGATCCTCTCTTTCTCACATTTATTCAAGAATATCCTATATATTATGTCATTTTATGCATAATTCCTAATGTTTGGGTATGATTTTTCACCTTCACCATACTTTCATCATGATTTATAAAATATGAGAAACCCCTTTTCTATCTCATTAATCCCTCCTAAGTACACTCGATACTATGCCGATATTCCTTAAGGGATTCTACCAGAACCTCCTTTATTCCTTCAGGTTTCTCTATCTTTATTTATACCCAAATGATGTTATATATTATGTTTATCTACATATTATAAATTCTTTTTATACTCTCCAAAATCATGTATCAGTATCCATTCATCTTTCTCTTTTATAGATATACATGTTTTTAAATGATTCCCTCTTCAATAATTCCTGATAAGAAAACCCTTTTTAAGGGAACTTCACGAATCCATACCCAATTTCAAGTGAACTATACCATATGTTTTAAGCCAAAATTATTTTTATAAAACTAGTGTTTTGATTATTAAAACCTTATTGTATCACTTATGGTTTTCTACAAAATATTATTTCCTTTTCTATTTTAAATGTTTGTTAGTGTTTTTCTTAAAACCGTACTAAAATATTTTAATGCTAAAATATATTAAATACTTTTTTCACATGTTTTCACTTCTATTTTAAATAATTTAACTTGATATATTCCTATTTTAACTTATTAATTTCCATATATGTTCTAATTCCTTTATTCCATGGACACTTCTATGATACGCCCATTCATTATGCTTTATGACATGATTATGATAATCATTTCTTTCCATGGGTTCCCTTATGTTTATGATTGTTTATACATGATTCTTCATGTGGAAATAATATTCTTGAAAATGTTAATATTAGTGTAACTAGAGAGTTCTCCAATGAATTGGGTAAATTTTATTTTCATGAGACTTTATGTGCAACGGTCTTGGCGGTTAGCCTTGACTCATGCTACCATGTCCAATGTTCTTGGTGGTTAACCTTGACTTGTGCTCCTCTAAGTGAAACGGGCATTGAATTGTGCTAAAGTAATGATTTATGTTTCTGCCACATTACTATGAATTCATTTTTATATTATCCCAAGTTTATGTGTTATTATTCCATGTGTTCCGTGTTTTTTTCATTATACCATGCCTTTTGACCCATGTGTTAAAGTTTTATTACTATGATTTTTCCCTTACTGGGCTTTTAGCTCATCCATTTGTTTGTGTGATCCCAAAGGTACCCTTTGCAGATGTGAGGGATGAAATAAATTTATGAGATCATTATTAATATTAAATAAATAAGTTTTTTTAGTCCCATTTTTTCAATTTTAAGTACCTAGTCTTCAAAGACACTAGACTTCTCGATCCTTGGCTTGTTTTCTGATGTATAATTATGATAAAATCATGTAATTTTATGTGTAAAAGGTTAGGGTCTCTATATATAAAATCATAAATGAAAAAATATAGTTTTTTATGGTAAAATTATTGATTTTATAAAAATAATGGTACCTTAAAATATATTATGGATGGTGCTTGAAAATGGGTAAGAAATTGAAATGTTGAATTTAATTGGGATTGCGTATTGGGAAGAATTGAGAAGGGAACCTTTTAAAACATGTAATTACCATAAAAGAAATTTTAAATTATATGGATACATAATTTTTAAATGTGTAAAAAATAATTTAAAAGATGTATATAAAAATAATTAAGAATTACATTGTTGTATAGAGGAAGAAATCATAACCCGTCTGAAAATGAAGGTTCGAGAAGAAACCCTTACCTTATGTCTGAATGTCTTCTGCACTTGACCTTAATGTCATGTATAATCAAATTAGATCCATTAATTAATTCATTAATAACCTTTTCTACAAGTATTTTATTAATTATAGTTTTATTAAGTTAATTTATTGCCTTATTGATGAGTTATAGAGTTTAATTTCATCATTTGGGAACATTCATTTTCTTGGTTTTCATGATTGGTTTACTTATATATGAGTATGGAAGTTCATGTAAAATGGGAATAGATATCTAAAATTGAAGTTATATTTTATTAATGAAAATTCAAAATATTAAATGATTATATAATTCATTTTTTTATTTGGGGTGAGGATGAATCTTTAGATAAGACGTTAGTGATAATCGTTTAGATTATTTTCGTAGTTTTTCGATCATCACAAACTAGTTTTGTTTTATTAATTAACATCCTGTATATATAACAGTTCCAGAAAAATACATAAGATTTAATACATATATTATAATTTTTTTAACCATAAAAATGTTTTTATGACCATCCTTGAAGGCTTTAATGAAAAATGAAAATGTATCATCCATGATGTCAGTAAATTGACACACCATTGGTGATATTTTCATTTATATAATAAAAGAGAGAGAGAGAGAGGAGTTTTATGATGGATCTTCCATTAACATGATATAATTATATTATATAAATGATAATATAGTTATCATATATCTTTTTATAGGAGAGGTTATGGAAGGATAAAAAAATAAAAGAAAAGAAAGAGTGTGTTTACCTCCTGAATTCCCCTCCTAGAGAACCTCCTTAAGGGGATTGGTTTTGATATTTTGTTGAGACCAAATGATCTTGGACTTGGGTTAGGGGATTGGTAATAGTATTGATCAGAAATATTACAAGTCTCAAAGCTTGTAAGGAGTGAGGAGAAAGGGTGGTGAGAGATGGTAATTATAGTGGAGGGGATGGGTGTTTTTAAATATTTTATTCATTTGTTTATTATTATAGATCAAGAATATGAATAGTTTGAGAATTATCATAAAATATATTAATATAATAAAGTATGGGTAGATATTATGGGCTTATATCAAGCTTACATCAGCTATGAATTTATAATTCATGTATTTTGTTAAATACCATAAATTGTCGTATTTCACTATTCACCAAAAATTCAACTATTTTAGAAAAATCCTAAAAATTCACCCTAACCATTATAAAAAGTGTATAATTTAAAAATAAAATCCATTTTATGAAAATAATTATCTAAATATAAGAAATTTAATTATAAAATAAAGTCATCATTTAATTTAAAAATACCAGTTTTAATATTATAAAAAAATTTATAACACTTTGAAAAATTAACTAAGGTCTCATAAAATTATCTTATAATAATAATAAAATAAAATATTAATTTTAGAATAAATTTTATGAATATAAATTTTATTTTAAATTATTTTATTAATTATAAAATTGAAAATAAACATTTATGTTTTATAAAAATTTCACCACTTAATTAATAATTTCAAAAACATTTATTCAATTATACTATGATATAATTATATCATATTACCATTTATAAGGTGCCTAAATTTTATTTATACTTTCATAGGAGATATTATTGTTCTAATAGCCACATTACTATTCCTAACGATCACATTATTATTCCAACGGTCACATTACTATTCATCAAAAATAAAACTTAACAAAAAATACCAAAAAATTAACCTAAGTAAATTTTGATATCATGATTTTATAAATAATGTTTATTTTTTCAAGTATAATTAATAAAAGTATCAAAATTTAGTTTTATAACAAGTGTTCCATTAAAATGTGGTAAAATTTGGCTTTTTGAAAAGTATAGCTTTAATGGCTTAAAATTGGTTTTATTATTATATTAAGCCTATCAAATTTATTGGATGAATTTAAAAAAATCATTAATATCTTTCACTAATAGTGATTAATTTAATTTATTAATATAAAATTTCATTATGGTCATAATAATAATTTTTTATAAAAACACATCTTTTATGTTCAATTGATTTTTATTTTCATTTCTAATTAACTGGTAACCAAAAAATTCATTTTATAAACACTTTTATGCTATATTTTCATAATTTACATAATCATTTTTATTACCTCCATTCTAATGTCTAGGTAATATCTATCACAATAATAATATTTAATCATTGATTGAGATTGGTTTTCAGTGTAATGTACACTATTAAAGACGATAAATTTTTAAAAAAAGTGACATACCATAAAATATTGGGGTCTTACATTCTCCCCAACTTCAAAAGATTATGTCCACCCAATTTACAATTTTACTTCAAAAATTAAAGTTTGAAACTTGAAAATTTCTTTTTGGAATTCCGATATAATAAAAAGGGATTATAAAAATTCCTCTTAAAAATAGGTAAAGAGAAATGAAAAGGTCACCGAAAAACTAAGATTTAAAAATAGAAGAACATTCATGAAGATGTGGATGTGGAAGAGAAATATAACTATTGAGTTCTGATGGATAGTGATAGAAAACATGGTTGTTAGAAAGTCTACCATCAAAAAATCATAAATTTATAATCTATTAAAAGACCATTGATTTCTTATAAAAGTAAAAGGGTGAATTTTTCGTTATAAAACCATTTTCCTAGAGTTGATGGATTCATATAAGAACCTGAGAAAATTAAATTACTTTATTACTTTCCATTTAATAATCATAATCTCTTCCTTTGGTTATGCTTTGATCTATTTTCACTTCATCCTTTACACTTGGAAATGAATGTTCAATATGATTTTTTTCACGCCTGAAGTAGTTTTAAAAAATTATATAGTCCATAAGTATTTTCTTCTAATTTTAAATGTTTACTAAAACCAAGAATCCTAGAATATTTTCTTAAAGAATAATAATTTCCAAATTTTAACTTGATCCATTCCATAGGTTATTAATCTTAAGACTCGTCTAAAACATGTCTGTCCACATTCAACAACCCAAAAAATAGAGGGAAGGTCACTAAATTTAAAAAATAAAGTTAACATAAGACCACCAAAATAATTTATCTTTTATTGTCACATAAAAAATATATGAATACCTTAATCTCATCTAAACCTTTATGAAACATACATTCTTCCAAAAGTAAAATCATAGGTTGTTGAAAATATTCCCTAAATTCAAACATCTAATAATTATAGCATAATGTAAACCATTAGATCACTAACCACCTTCATGGTCACCAATAATATCCCATAACCATATCTTTATTATTATATCAACATCAAAAACATATTTAGGGTCATATTTCCAAATTCATGTGTTTTCAATAAAATCAACTTACAACAGAATCACTTCTCTTGATAACTATCGTTATTAATCACATGCTTCCAATTCTTTAAAGAATAAGTATTGTACTACAATCCTTATATATCTCATGATTCTTATAAACATAAAATTATTGATAAAAAACTCAAAATTATCGAATCCAAACACAGTCATATTAATCATTACTCTTTATCTTTAGTAATATCATAATCATAACCATGATCCACTGTCCTCTTTTGATATATATTCCTTTGATTATTGAGACATTTATTTTCATATTATCTCATCTCTTTTCAGTTGAAGCATTGTACATTAGAAAAAAAATTTACCCTTGAAATCACAAGAATGGTGGTCTTTCCCTCTACACTTATATAAAACTCCCATTCCTTTCAAGAAAGGATTGGGGTGTTTCCTTCCCCAATTATCACATGTAGGATAATACTTATTTCCTTTCTTACCTTTATCTATCTTTTTCTCAGCTACCATCTTCTTCTCTTGATTCCCTTTTAAGCAATACAACTTGGATACTTATTTCTCTATCTTGTTAGAACACTACATTATCTCCTCATATGATGAGAATATTTGGGAGACTATTTCCCTTTAAAAGAGTGTATTAATCTCATAAAAGATGTTATCATTCTTACTCTTCAGATCAAATTCATTGGTGAGGCTCAAATTATTTATACTAAGTGCCATTTATCTACAATTTCATACACTAGATTAGATCATATCATCATGAAACATAATGTATAATCTGAAAACTAGGTAAATACTTAACATTAATTAGAAAAAAATATGTATAGATAATCTCATAATCATAAACATGGTTTTTTTGGGGACATGTTTACTTTTAAATCTTTCATAATGGTTTGAAATGAAAATGTAAATTATCCTAATCATATCCCCTAGGAGTGTCAAAACAAGTGCATAGTAAGGCCCGTTTTTGTGTACCAGGTTACCCTCAGTCAGGACCAAGACACATTTTTATCATTTTTACCCTTAGTTACATCTATTCCAAAACAACATTCACTTTTAGTATCAAGACAGGGGTGTATTTATATGAAGACACATGTAATATATACCTTAAAAAAATTCTCTGATGTTCTTATATGATTCTCTTAAAAGTTTATCTTAGGGTAATGTTCCCTAATATATGTTTTCTAAATCTAGTTTCTAAGGTTTCTACTAAACTTCATTTGATACCAACTATAAAGACCCCAACCCTAGTATCCCATATTTGGTGCCTTATATTAATACATTGGTATAGATACAAGACTCAAATCCCAAATGAAAGATCAGTTTAGTAGTTTTGGAATATTGGTTACATACTTGAACATTACATTACAACTTGAAAGAAAAAAACAACATATAAACTCAATTGGTAACTCCCAAAAACTCTGACATTAACCCTAAAAATCATTTATAATATTTAACTTCATATCATAAGGGAAAGGAAAAAATAAGAAAGGGGTGATATAAGATGCTCAGTAAGGGTAAGTGATATAGTAGAAGCTAATATAAACAATAAGGCATGGTGAATGACTAAAAACACATGCCATTATAACATAATCTTGAACATTATATGGTAAGGATAAAATCTGAAATGATATTTTTGTATAAATAATCACATGAGAAAGAAGTTTAACCATGGATATTCTACTATTAGAATATTCACATATATAATCAATTAATAATATAAATATGAGATAATAAATATATTGTAAATCTGAAATATACCATTAAGGCCTCGTCCAATACATCTAAAAATGATTAAGGCCTCACCCAAAACTATATCTGAAAATGGGTAAGGCCTCAGCCAAGTCTATATCTATTTTGTCTCATGAGACCTATCAATGCATCGAGGGGACATATTCGGCCCCACCTAAAACTTTTTAAGTCCAATTAATTCCTCATATGAATGGGGTTATACATAAACAAAATATACATATGAAATATAAATAACTTTTCCCAATCTGTAAATATAATCACAAACCACTCTGAGTAACATAATGAATAGTATTAAGATATCACATTCATAGTCAAAATGATCATAAACCATTTAATAAAATATTTTAGATGATAATAAAATTATATCAATGTCAATATATCATAATATTAAATATAGTTTTTGAAATATATGGAAATAATCTAATAAAATCATTGAGGAATTCTTGAGAGAAATACTCTTTTTACTTTTCAAAGAATAGTTCTTTTGGAAAATTCATTTGTATTTGTCATGATTGTTTATATAAAAATAGAAATGAACAAATATAGTCTTTAATTAAAAAATTAGTGATTTTATAAAAATAATTTTTCCTTAAAACAGATTATAGATAGTACTTTAAAATGGGTAAGAAATTGAGATGTTCCCTTTAATCGGGCTTGAGTGTCAGGAAGGATTGAGAAGGGAACCTTATAAAACATGTAATTCCCATAAACAAAATATTAAATGATATAGATACATAATTTTGGAATGAATATAAATAATTTATAATAATTATATAAAAATAATTAAAAAATAAATTTTTTTATAGAGGAAGAAAGCATAACCCGAACGAAAATGAAGGTTCAAGAAGAAACCATTACCTTATGTCTGAATGTGTTGTGCAATTGAACTTAATGTCATGGATAATAAAATTAGATCCATTGATTAAATAATTAATAACATTTTCTACATGTATTTTATTCATTATATTTTTATTAAGTTCATTTATAGCCTTATTGATGAGTTATAGAGTTTAATTTCATCGTTCAGGAACATTCGTTTTCTTGGTTTTCATTATCGGTTTACTTATATATGAGTATGAAAGTTCATGTAAAATGAGAATATATATACAGAATTGAAGTTATATGTTATTAATTAAAATCCAAAACATTAAATGGTTATATAATTCATTTTATTATTTGGTTTGAAGATGAATCGTTAGATAATACGTTGGTGATAATCGTTTAGATTATTTTAGCGGTTTTTCAATCATCACAAACTAGTTTTTTATTAATTAACATCATGTATATATAATGTTTACAAGATAATAAATTGGATTTAATAAATATATTATAATTTTTTTAACCATAAAAATGGTTTTATGACCAGCCTTGAAGGCATTAATGTAAAATGAAAATACATCGTCCATGATGTTAGTAAATTGACACATTACGGGTGATATTTTCCTTTATAGAATAAAAGGGGGAGAGAAATGAATTTGATGATGGATATTCCATTAAAATTATATAATTATAGTATATAAATTATACTGGAGTTCTCATGTCTCTTTGTATAGAGGAATTGAGTGAAGGATAATAAAATAAAATAAATTGAAAATAAAATAAAAGAAAGGGGATTTTTACCTCTTGAATTCTCCTCCTTGAAATCCTCCTTAAGGGGATAGGTTTTAGTATTTTGTTGATATCAAAGGATCCTGGATGTGGGGGTTATTGGGAATATTATTGGGCAAAAATTTTACCAGGATCAAATCTTGTAAGGTGTGAGGGGAAGGGGTTGTGAGGGGAGGTATTTATAGTGGAGGAGAGGGGTGTTTTTTGAATATTTTATTCATTTGTTTATTATTTTGGCTCATTAATATGAATATATTGAGAATTATAACCAAATATATTAAAATAATTAATTATAGTTCTATATTATAGACTTATATAATCATTACATCACCTATGACTCCATAATTCATGTATTTTGTTAAATACCATCAATTATTGTATTTCACTATTTACTAAAAATACAACTATTTTAGAAAAATACCAATAATTCACTCTAACCATTTTTCAACATTTATAATTCAAAAATAAACTCCATTTTATGAAAAAAAAATCTAAATATGATAAATATGATTTTTAAATAAAATCATCATTTACTTGGAAAATGCCAATTTTAAAATTATAATTGATTTTATAACACTTTGAAAAATTAATTAAAGTCTCATAAAATTATCATATAATCTTAAGAAAACAAAATATTAATTTTTTAATACATTTTATGAATGTAAATTTTCTTTTAAATAATTATATTAATTATAAAATTGAAAATAAACATTTATGTTTTATAAAAATATCAACAGTTAATTAATAATTTCTAAAAAAATTATGTACTTATACTATGATATAATTATATAATATTACCATTTATAAAATTCTTAAAATTTATTTATACTTTTATAGAATAGTTTATTGTTTTAATGGTCACATTACAATTCCTAACGATCACATTATTATTCCAACAATCGCATTATTGTTGATCAAAAATGAAACTTATCAAAAAAAATACCAAAAAATTAACCAAAGTAAATTTTGATATTACGCTTTCAAAAATAATGTTTATTTTTTCAAATATAATTTATAAAAGTTTCAAAATTTAGTTTTATAACAAGTGGGCCTTTAAAAAGCGGTAAAATTTAAATTTTTAAAAAATATAACTTTAATGCTTAGAATTGGTTTCATTCTTATCGTGAGCATATAAAACATATTTAATGAATTTAAAAACATTTTATTGAATATATAATATATAAATTTCATTAATATATTTCCTTAATAGTTATTAATTTAATTTATTAATATAAAATTCAATTGTATTCATAGAAATATTTTTTTTATAAAAACACATTTTTTATCTTCAATTGATTTTTAATTTTAATTTATAATTAATTGATAAAAAATAATTCATTTCATAAATAGGTTTATGCTATATTTTCATAATTTACATAATCCCTTTCATTCCCTCCATTCCAACAGCTATGTGATATCTATCACAATAGTAATATTTAATCACTGTTTAAGCTTTGTGTTTAGTGTAATGTACACTATTGAAGAAGATAAATTTTAAAAAAAATGGAATACCATAAAATCTTGGGGTGTTAAAATTACATTAAAGTATCATCATTTTGTATAAGTTAAAAAAAATTCTTCCATAATTTTTTTGGAAAATTCAAAAAGTACCACATTTAGAAAAGAATAAAAGGATTTCGTTCAAGCCATTTTGAAAAAAATTAAAAAATTGGTAAAAAAGATTTTAAACAATTTTATATGAATAGTAAACACTTTTTTTAAAACAAATTTATAAAACATATACTTGGAAGAGAAATATTCCCCAATATACACTTAAATAAAAACAATCCTGAATAATGATGAGATTGTGAAATAAACCCTTACCACTTTGGTGAGTTTGAATCATAAGGCCTATGAAAGAAATAAATTTATATGGATATGTATTTAATATAATTTTTAGAAGAAGAATCATAAAATACATTAATGGGTATTATATACACCACACAAAATAAATATGAAGTGTATAAGGCATATGTCCCACAGAAATAATAGTGAGGTGAAAATCCCTTACTTTAGGTCTAAATTCATTCATACATGTTATAACCTCCTTTATAATAAATATATATTTGTTATACATATATTAAAGAACCATAATAATTTATAATATACCATATATGATTTAATTATTTCCATTTTACCTATTTGTTATCAATTATTTATTACTGTTATGTGTGATATATACTTCATTTTTCACATATGTTTGGGTTTTGTTGTTTTGATCCTTATACTTTTATCATTGTTACATAATATAAATAATTATAATAATGATATAAATATCATATATATTCATTATATATAGAGAGAGTAATTTATAATAGTTATATATAGAAAATGAATTACATTGTTCAAGGAGATGGTAGGTCATACGTACGGATAAACGTTGTTTTCATTTTTTGAAGTATGGAACAAAAGAAAGTTAAAAATAATTCACTTTTACATAATTATTATTATATCATATATATTCATAAATTCAAACCTTATTATAGTCCAAATAAAATATAAATGAAAAATGAATCACATCGCTTTGTGGAGGTGGTAGTCCACACGTACGCACGAGTGACGTTATCTTTTCCCAACAGTTTTGAAGGTATGAAGGTAGATATGATATTATAATTTAAGAAGTATAATTATGTTATAAATATAATATATAAATATTATACCCATTATAATTATAATCCATAAAATATGGTGATTAAAAATGAATTGTATCGCTACGTGGAGATGGTAAGCCATATGTACGCACGATCAATACTTTCAATTCTTGATTAATGGGAAAGAGGGTGTATAGTGGTTTTTTAATAATCATAATATAATTTGAGTATATTGAGTATAATTAATTTTTTATTTTATGATAAATATCATATATTTCATATATTTATATGAGGTACATAAAAGTAGAAAAAGAAAGAGATCGGTTTAGGTGATTACCTCTTCTAGGAAACAACTCTTTTATATCTCCTCTAAAGGGATTTAGGGTTATCCTTTTGGAAAGGCCATAAACTCTAAAATGTAACTAATTAAAGAGATTTATATGACCAAGGAATCATTAAAAATATCAACACAAAACAAATTTTAATGTTTGAAGGTAGTTTGGGGAAGATATAGACAATAAGGTCACAATTCTGAGAAATGCTTGACAAGACTTCTTGGAGGTATTTCCTATATTAAGATAGGGAAAAATATTCAAAAGAAAAATCGTGGAAAGACTTGTATAGATTTTGAGAAGATAGAAAAAGTCAAGAAATGATGACTAGTTGTTTATTCAATCCAATTTATATTGGATAAGCAATTGTAGGAAGATGAAAAACTTTATCATATTAAAGGAAGGAAAGTTATTGCAAAAAATATGAGGTGGAAAAATTTATTCCACTAAAAGTTGAGGAGAAGTCATCTACAAATGATGACTTGAAATTTGGAAGTTTTAATGATGTGAGCAGCATGGGAATGGTAAAAAAACATTGTATAATAATACTACCATCCCAATAATATATCATAAAGAAAAGGTGGAAAGAAAAAAAGTTCTTCTAATATTGAAGAGAATAGAACATCCACATCAAAAGTTTCAATTGATGAGTAAAGATCAATAAAACCTTATAATAAATCTAAGAAGAAGAATAAGTATTGATTGAGTGGAATCTCTCATTATGAATGTTATTTCTTAGAAATCATTATTTCCCTCGTTATTCCCTGTAATTTCATGGGTTTTTAGCTAATATGTAGGGACTTGAATGAGATTCATGAAGTTGTCACTGCTAAATAGCATCAAAAGATTTTCCTTCATGAAGTCTACTAACGTTCATCAAATGTAAGGAAATATTTCATCCCTCAAAGGGGAGAAACCTTGATAATGAATTTAAAAAACTTGGGACAAATTCAAAATTAAAGGTTAAGGTATGCCAATCACACATTCATCCCTTATTCTTAACTGTTTTATCTTATCAATTAAGGGAGAGTACTTGGTTGATGAGAAAATTAGATAAAGGGGGGAATTATCTTTTCACTTGTACTTTATGATGTGTTTTTTGAAGTGTGTGTATGATTTATCATTTCATTGATAAATATGATTATTTACAACCCCTTTAATGAGAATTAAGACATTCTGAGTTTTATTTCACATGCATGTTTGTTTATGGATATCATTGAAAAGCTTAGTCATATATATATTGGTTTCTATATTAGTTTATCCCAAGTAGACTTAGAGTTGATTAATTAAAGGCACGTTACTAAGAGAACCATGTGATGTCATCCCTCTCTCAAAGGTATTCAAGAAATAATATTTAAAGGGGGAGAACATTTTTTTGATAAATAACCCACTTTTCATTTTCATTTTATTTCCAATAAAGGGGAGAAAATTTTGAGCACATATATTTAATCTTACAAAGTGTTTTGAGGAGGTATGGACAACAAAATGCAAAGTGGGGGGGGGGGGGGTTGGGACCACTGTTGAATTTGTTTTCAATCATGTGTCAATATGTGTTTGGTGGGTTTGGTGGGTTTAGATGAAGTGGTGATGCCTGGAGAATTATTATGGATTCATCTAATGGCATTTAATGTCACACTTGGAAAATTAACCTTGGTAAAATCTGATTATTTTTTAAACTAATATTTAATGGTTAAAGACATGTTCCAAGGAGTTTTTTACATTTGATACAAAAATTTAATATCATGAAAGAAGTAATTTCATGAAGAATAATTAAAGAAAATCATGAATTGTTATTGAATTTTCTAAGGATGTTGAATTAATGGTGTCCATACAAAAATAGAAGCTGATATACAATCTGTATGAAGAATAAGTAAGGATTGAGAAGAATTTTTCTTTCCATTCTTATAAAGGATGGATTTGTGATTAATTTTATATATATTTTATTCTAAGGAAATTGTAATGGAGGATTGCTTAAAAAAAAGTGGCCAACCTAAGGGCCATCCCTAGCCAGCTTGACCCCATCCATATATGGGACATCGAAGGGTTGACCATAGTTGAGGGAACCATCCTAATCCAAGAAAAAAGGAATCATGGGTAGGAGCAAGAGTGATCCCATGTATAAGGCCCACATAATAGGTGGAACTACTATGCTGGGCGGAATTGTGGTAGGGATAATTGGTATGGGGTGGTACTGGATGGGGAGGGGATTTCTAGATGGTAAGTTGTGGTGGTTGATTGATATATCATGGCCTCAAACTAAGTAAGTTTTGATGCAGGACAAAAAAAATGGTTAGGTTATATTCAATTTTTTAATGAGTTACACATATAACACACACAGCTTAATCAAATTCATATGGAATATCTGATCGTCTTGAGCATCATCTTCCTCCTCCTAACCTTTGACAAAGATGTCTTCATCAGAGAAGATGGTTGTTCCTTACATCATCAAACCCAAGTACTCCATGATCAATTTTATACCAAGATGTGAGTTAAAGATACCAAAAATAATCATGCATGTAATCTCTATCTTTCATGCATGATAATAGATCAAATAATGCACTTCCACCAAATATAAACAATTGTTGCAATAGACTGCTCAAAAAACTAATCATTAAGGAGATGTTTTAATTTTAATAAGATGAGGTGCATTTAACCCTCATCAAATGCATTTGAGGACTCATATAGGAGAATTAAAAATATTCCATTAAATACGAATTATAGTTTAATCACCTCAAAACATTCGTGTGTTTGGAGATGATCCAAGATACAACATTATTCTCAGAGCATTGAAGGAGTCTTGGATGCAGCATGAAAACCAGATCTGAGGCAATTCAAGGTTGTAATCTTCACCTATAAAAAGATAGATCTTGAGGTTGATAAGTATTATTTTGATCATCATTTTTAGAGGATATCATTTCTTCAAAAACAAAGCATCAGGAAACAATAGTTTCACAAAGCAAATCCCTCCTCACAATATTCTTACATGAAGGAGAAAAGAGGATCATGTGAGCATACTACTTGTGCATTGCACACTAGTTGTGATTCAGGAAGAAAAAAGTTTCATGAAGAATAATCTCATTCATAACTCTCATGTTTTCATGAATATTATTAAGACAACCGCAAGACATTGTATACTTATATTGTGTTTTCAAAGAAGAACTTACATGTAGATATACAGTACCTATTCAAGTGAGCACATAGTGAATTGAGAAAATAAAAGTAGACAGTGTGGTTCATATACCCTTAATAAAAGGACATTCATAGTACATGATACTCATTCATAATACACATGAAATTAACTAAACTAAAGAAACAAATAGTGTGTGTGTGGACAGTGTGTGCACAAATAATGGAAGAAGGCAGTGAATAATGCATGCACCCTAATGCATAAATAAATATACATGCATGTATAATAGGTAAGTGAGGTATGTGAAGCTTTAAAGGATAATTTTAATGTGGTTTATGCATGCATAAATTCATATGTATAAACCTTGAGATACCCAAACCATTTAGGATGCCATGCAAAACTCTCATGAAGTATAATTGAATTGAGAATTCAAGAAGAAGAATTTTGTAATTGTTTAAGTTTTTTCTAGAATAAAATATTAAATAATAATATTTTTACACCCTTTTACAAATTTAAGTGAGGCTAGGAATTTAGTATGAGAAAGAATTGACCGATCATAGTTACACTAAGGAGACTAATCAAGAACAGATGATCAGAATTAATTGAGCAAGACCAGCAAACGACGAGGTACTTAAACAGGTACACAATAAAGTGTGATTCAGTGAGCTTGTGAAGGAATATGAATAGACGATCCTGAAGTGGATCAACCTTTAAGAAATGTGTAAGTCTTTTTTAGGATCCAGAGTAGAAGTCTTATATGTGAATCAGGAGCATAAGTCTCTAGTGCAGATTCTGGAGCAGATCAGTGTGGATTCGGGTAACACTATAGGATACAATATAAATAACCTCATATGATGATTTAGGATAGATAAAATGTGATTATTTAACAACCATTATAATCACTAAAATATGATTATATTGGATAATCTGTGTTGGGGGAATAATCAACACGGCAAGGAATAGGTCTTTATACCAAACCTTGCATATCATTGTGTTCTATGCCTTTTATTTATTGCATTATTCAAGGAAATGATGAGAGACACAAGAATAGTTTATCAAGAATTTAACCATCCATGTAGGTTTAATTAAAAATAATCAATTTTTAAAAATAAAAGGGGTCACTAATTCACCCCTCTCCATCTCAGTGATCTTACACTGAGTTGGGATCTACATAATGAGTATGGGTTCCTTTAATGGGAGACTCCTAGAGTCTATTTAATCACAAGAAATGATATGGGAGACTTGTATAGGCCTTTTATGATTTGGTTTAATACAAAATTAAGAGTGTTATCTTATGAGTGAGACTTTTGGAGATGTCACTATAAGGGTTGTTGAGGCCGGGAGTTTTTATGGTGCTAAGAAGAAGTTGGTTGAGAAGAAATAAGGTTTTCTTAAGTATTGACTTTTTTTAAAACATAAATCACTTTACAATGTTGAGAAATAAGTACAATGTTGAATGGAAATATTTCAATGGACTAAGTACAATGAATAGAGTCCAATAGACTAAAGTGATCAAATGGATTGCAGCTCTAAATGTTTTAAAAATTTCTATCATAGTTGTATCAAATAGAGATGTTAAATAAATTAAATCATGTGATGATTTTTTGATCTTTGAATTACTCAAACATCATGATTGTATGAATGTGTTCATGATTCCTACTTATGTTTTTTGAATGAAGATTTTTTGTAAGACCAACGGACTGAAGAGTCTTAGAAGATGCTAATGAAGTTAGATTAGATGGAGAGGAGTATAAAGTATACCAAACAATCATTGAAAGTTCATCAGACTTAGTTTTATGAAGTATGTAAAATTGAGAAACTCAAGGTCATCAAAAAGAGTTTTAAAAATACCATAAAATAGATAAACTCAAAGTCATTGGATAGACTCTATCATACAAATGTTTCAGATGGATCAAATAAAGTTTTACTAATAAATTCATTGAACATAAGAAACGTATGAAGTTATTCGAATAGAGAAGTCATTATGGAATATCTGGATGAAAATGGAAGTTTGAATAATTTTATATGATAGAAATTTTTTCAGTATAATTTTCATGTATAGGATTCCAAATGAATCCATTAGATAGAGGCTTCCAGACATAGTTCGTTGGATGAAGTGTGTATGGAGGCATCAAATAAAGGGTTTTGAATGGAGCCTTTTCAAAAATTAACCCGAATATCAGCAAGAATAAAGAACCTGTAAGAGTTTTTAGACAGAAAAATATAAATACTATTGGATATAGGGCGATCAGACAAAGAATAACCTTATGAGGTAACCAGATAGAAAAGTTCCTATGAAGGTGAACCAGATAGAGTTTTGGGGATATTTTAAAAGTCTTTTGAAAATATATTAAATGTGGTGATGTTGAGCTAGATTTTCAATGATTTAATAATAATTAAGTAATATTATGATTCTATATAAGATATTGTAAAGGTTTTAAGAACATTGAAACCAGTATATTAGCAAAGTATTTTCAGTGAATTTTTACTCCTATTTACTCAGAGGGTTGAAGGTGTTCAAAAGTATAAACTTTTAAGTATTATGTTCAAAGTTTGAGTAGGAAATTTTAATTTTAAGTTCAAGAAACTTCCTAATTTTTTAGATATTTTCTTACTATATAAAGGGAAGAAATTGAACCATAGAAATATAGCTGGAATAATTACTATTGGGTGAAGTATTGAATATTTGAGGTGTTGTTGGAAGGGCCTATGAGAGATCTTATGTCATAGCATAGGACACAGTAGCACCAGAAAGAGTGACACCGAACATAGTATTTCTATCAATTATTATTTTATGAATAGAGTGAATAGGTGAAAAAATGAATAGGGAATTATTTGGTATCATTTTAATGAGTTACCAGATAGGGGGCATCAAACTGAGGGTATCAAATAGAGGATACCAGAGATAGGGTATCAGAAAGAGTGTACCAGACAAAAAAGTTTGGAAAAATAAGTTGCAAAAGAAACTATTTCTCACTACTATGCAAGAAAGAGAAGTAGAATAATAAGAACTTATAATGAGGCAAGTGTGTAGAAATTTCAGGAATCACAGTGATAAATTTTAAGCTTATTGGTGAAGGTTCATTTTTTATTGAAAATTATGTTATATCTTATTATCTATGTGAGGATCACATGCACTGTCAAAGAAATATAGTGTTTTTCAAGTTATGGATATTACATTATTTTTATAACCACCAAAATGATTATTTTCTAATGGTTTTGTGGTCTCAGATTACTTAAAAACCATATCAAGGACTAGCTAATCTTATTGAGTAGTGAACCTTGTAAATACCTATGAACCTATGGTTGTGATTATTTTTTCAATAGATTTAATTCTCATTAACTAAAGGTGAAGGTTGTTTCTTATGTAATAAAATATAAAAATAAAATATTAGTGATTCACACCCTCTCCTTCTATATGATTACATAGATCCTAATTGGTCCTTTAAATTTATATCAATGTGAATATTCCTTCATTAACTCTTTTTATAAGTTTGAATAAAAGGATAGTTTCCATGGATGTTCAGAAATTTGTGAATGGTAGGGGGATTTTTGAATTTGATTGGAAGAACTATCATATCTAAAGGAATGAAATGTTACCTTATCTTATATTCATTGGCTATTAATTTCTTGAAGCTTCTAAATATGTTTTCCCTCCTCCTTTTGAGGGTGTTACCTTAACATTTATTAATAAGAAGAATTTAGAGAATGATGGGTGATACAAAATTGTTATACTTTCCTTACTCTTTGAAAAGTGAATTTATGAGGTTTAAATGTATTGGAACAATTAAAGGCATATAGGAAAAGTTGAAAAATATTTATGAAGGAAATATAAAATTGAATAAATAAAAGTTATAAATCTGTAGATTGAAGTAATAAAATATTAATATGGGAAATGAAGTATCTTTTGGTGAATTTTTACAAGGGTTAATGACATTATAAGCACCATAAGATGTTTTGGTAAGATATTAGAATATTTTATGGTTACCAAAAAAATTATAATAAATGTTATAGATAAATTTGATTCTAAGTCATCATCATTAAAAGATATAGATCCTTAAACTCTGTCTTTTTATTATTTTAATAGCATTATCATCACTTGGAAAATGAGAAGAGAAAAGGCTATCAAGAATAAAGAAAATGTAGATCAGGAAATCTCTTTCAAAGATAAAAATTAATGAAATTATATGAAAGTTCCAAAAGAATAAGTATGTTAATCTAACATTGAAGATGATATTAGTAAAAATTTGATGAATTCATATCTTTATTTTCTATAAAGGTAAAAATAGGCATAGATAAGTAAAAAAGGAAAGTTACAGTTGAAGTTTTTTGGCCAACGATTCATTGTAAATTTTTATTTAAATTATACATGATCAATGGAAAATAAAGATAGTGATGAATAAGATAGTATAACATCCTCAAATTTTCAATGATGATAAAACCCTCTTTTAAAATAATTTATGAGTATTTTTATGTGAAAAATGTAAATTTCCAATAATTATCACATAATAAATGATTTAAAGGCTTTATGTAAGGGTAAAAGATCTATTAACACTTTGGAACATTATATGGAATATTTTTGGAGTCAGATGTTGATTTAGCATTGAATTTCATAGCTCTTAGATCATTGATATTGATTTAATAAAAATATTAAACATATTATATTACACTCATGGGTTTTATCAAAAAAATTAAAATATCTCACAAACGGTGGATCATATGAGAAATATGAGACAACGTTTAGGTCATGGGTGTGGGTTTTACCCTTATCACAACATAATATTTGTTTATGTAAGGTGTTTGGTCAAATCGTACGTGAGGATAATTTATTTAATATTTTTATTATATATTTTATAAAAAAAATTAAATGTCTTCTAAATGGTGTATATTATGAGAAATCTGATACCACAGTTAGGTCCAGAATATGATTTTTACCTTATGTGAAACATAACCTTTGTGCACATTGGGTGTTTAGTTACATCGCATGTAAGGGTAATTCTTTTATCCTTTCTTGGTTTAATAAGTTTTATTAAAAGTTATAATATATGTCTGTAAGGAATTTTTATCAAAATATTTTTATTTTTTTGAATTACTAATATTATTTGGTATCTAGATTATTTATTTGAAGTTAAAAATAATAGTGTTAATAATTTTATTATTATTGTTTTTATTATTTATGTCGAAGAAAACTAAAAGAAATTACATGTGTAATTAAATATATATTTTTAATTCACTTAATTTATGAGTGATGTTGCACATTTGGTGAATATTTATGGGGAGGTTAAGTGATAATATTGATATTATTACTTGTACAACATAAATTTAACTTTATGGATAATAAAATTATCAGCATTTAATAAGGGTTGTTAACAAAACATTAATAGTGATAATTATTGGTGTCCAGCGTAGAAAAATTGTAGAGACCCGAAGCTTAACGTACATGGACATTACATTACTTTTGCGGAATACTTAGTACATAACAAAAACACACACACAAGGACCGTAATAGTTTAGTGTCTTTGGAAACTCGGAATATAATCTTCTAATCGTGGTGAAAGATCTTTAACATCTCCCATAAAGATCTTCCTTTTTTTAACCTAAAACCTTTCTTTATATCCTGGGGAAAAGAAAACATAAAAGGGTGATCTAAAATGCTCAGTAAGGGTAAGCATGGATAAAATAAAACATACCATATACATTTGAACATAAAAAACATGAACATAATGTTTAAACATCAAAATCTTGAGAAATGACATAAAACATGGAAGTACGTAAGGAATAGATCATAAAGAAACATTAAGAATGATAAAATAGCATGGGAATAAAACATGTAATTGTGGCATCCATTAAGCACATGTAATGATTTCCATAGTAGCCAAGGAATTTTTTCCAAGACCATCTTAGTGGACAAAGTCCCTTTCTGAATCGAGTTCACTCCTCGTTCCAGTCATGTATTACTGAACTGGTTTAACTTGCCGTTCCAGCCATGTCTATCTCATGAGATATAAATATTTACCCAATTCATTTGAGGGAGATATAGGTCCCACCCATCTCATAATGAAATCATTCTTACTTGTGCCACAAAATAAACTTAAAACATTCATCATAACCCAAAGAATAAAATGGGTTTCATAAACATCATTCCATCATCACATAATCCATATAAAAAAATGGATATCATTTCATAATAAGAAAAGTGAAACCATGTAAATCATAGATACATTATACTTGAAACATACACATATGAAATAATGTCATCATAGATGAAAAATGGTTTTGATAAAACACTTGAAATGAATTCTTGAGGAAAATATCCTTTTTTCTTCAAAATCATTTTCTTTTCACAAAATGTCGTGCAATTTTAAAAGAAAAGGATTTTGTTGAAAATAGTCATGTAATCTTTTGGAGGAATCTTCATGGAAATAAGGCTTTATAAAACCGTAAAAATCCTTTCATGTTGTATACGTTAAAAAAACATTCTTCTCGTACTTTTGTCGGAAAAGTCAAAAAAGTACCTTGTAGGGTAAATAAAATAAAGATTCCTTCCATACCATGGGGTAAAAGTCAAAATGGGTAAAAAGGACTTTAAACATACATGAAAACACTTTTATAAAACATGGACATTGACGATATCAATAACCCCAGTAAATACTTACGAATAAGCAATCTCGGATAAAAATGAGATTTGCAAAATTATCCCTTACCTTAGGTCTGATATGCTTCGTACGTATCCGAACCTCCTGTATAATGATTTAAATAAGGTCATTTAATTATTACAGAATCATATTCATTGTTATTATATCATATATGTTTCACTTATGACTTTATATTACCCGTTCTTTTGTAAATTCCATGTTAAAGCGGCGTTTTGGGTAAAATCATTTTATTTATCGTATGTGTTTCGACTTGTCGTTCTTGATATTATTACTTATATCCTGTTTTACATAATTCCAGAATGTAAAACATGATTTATATATAATATATATTCATCATATACATATATATTATAGATCGATAAAATGAATGAAATACACCGTTCATGGAGACGGTAGGTCGTACGTACGCATGAACGCTGTTTTCGTTTCCCTTTTGAATTGAATGGAATTAAGTAAATGACAGACATATATATATATATATATACATAAATCCAGTATCATTATTATGTCATATATTTCATTATTATTCATTATATATACTTTATAATCATTCATGAACGGTTAACATGGAGAGTGAATCTCATCGCGTCGTGGAGACGGTAGTCCGTACGTACGCACGAGCGATGATATCATTCCCAAGATCGTGTAATTGTATTGGAGTGTATGTATACTATTTAATAATCAATATAACTTTAAAATAATCATATATAGTTATTTATTTGAACCATTATACCCATCCAAGTAAGGTGGTGATGGAAAATAGATTACACCACGGCGTGGAGACGGTATTCTGTACGTACGCACGCGCGGTGATTTCATTTTCCGTAGGATGGATAGGTGGTTAAATAGGGTTGTTTCATACTTATAATAACATATCAGTATATGAGTGATACTTATGTTATTACTTCATAATGAAACAACCTAATAAGAAGAAGTGGAAGAAGAAATAAAGTTGAAAGAATCGGTAACGGACATTACCTCTTCTTTGAAGCGCCTCTTTGAGTACTCCTCTTAGGGCACTAAAATTGGTCTTTGAAGAATACCAGGACCTCTAGGATGTTTCTAGGTAAGTGTATAAGAGAATTTCGTAGGGTTTGGCCGAGCTTGAAGGCTCAAAGTGGTGTGAGTAAGAGAGGGAGGAGGTGCCCTTTTATAAGGGAGGAGAGGGGCACCTTTGGAAAAACTAAAAATATTATTTTATTATAAAGCCATATTCAATTTTAAATAGCTAAAAATTGATTTATTTAGAATCTAAGGTGGGGATGGGTCGAAATACTCTCATCCAATAGAATTTACACAAGTTTAGGTTCCTATTTTAACCTTATCATTTAGATTTAACATTAAGTTAGATAATTTTACTTTTACCGTGTCTTTTGTGTTCTTACACTATAAGGTTAATAAACTTACTATAAAAAGCCAAAAGAACCCCAAGTTGTTTATTATTAATATATATAACCTTATCTAAGTCATTTTGCAAAACCTTAGATTTTTAGGAATAAAATAAAAATTAATAATATAATATTTGTTTTAAAAACTATTTTATGTCAATTTTGACACTATTTAGTAATTGATTTTTGTGAAAATCATAACAGAATTATTAATTCAAAAAAAGTTAATTAAATAAATACTAACATGTCATATTAACCTATTAAATTGGTGGAATTCATAAAAAGTCTCAAATTACATTTATTTGGGTATTTATAACATCAATTATGTCAATATTTCATTAATAAGATAATTACTACATCATCTTTGTGTCATAAATAAATTTACTTATTTAAAGTCTAAAAATTACAAATAAAATATCATTATGTAGGAAATCTTTTAGCTTTATAATGAATATTTATAGTCTAATTTATCTTATGTACAACCCTATATTAAAAATTATCTACTTATTAAACTTTGATTTTAACTATTTTAACCCTTCTTTAAATAAATTAATAATAAATGTTCTAATCTAATCCAAGTGGGCCTAAATGGTCATATTTTATTCCTAAGGTTTTTTTTGGTCGAATTACACTTATCCAATAGAATTAGGACATGTGTTAGGGTAATAATAATATCATTTTTACCCATAATTACCCTATTTACTTTTAACCGTGGTAAAAAAAGTAAAAAGTTACTATTCACCAAAAAATATTTTCATCTCATTGAACCACATTTTAGTCCTTGATATTAACCATGTCTCTCGTATTTTCGAAATTCCACTCACAGAAGCAGTAAAATTAAGTTTTATGAAAAATTCAGTTTTTTAACTACCACTTAGTGGTTTCACTATTCATCAAAAAATGAAAGTTTCCAGACAAATACCAAAAATTAGGCCTAAGCTATATTTGATATTATGAATTCAAAAATGATGTATATTTTACCAAATTTAAAACATATCAGTTACATTAACTAATTTAAAAATTAATTCATGTCGTCAAAACAAACAGCGTGTTTTTAAGAGATAATAACTATCAAAAGATTGACACTTGTTTATGTCTGGTTTAAATGTGAAATTACATCCAATGAACAACATTGTATTAAATTGTAAAAATATATTCTAAATATACCTTAAAACCAATAAAATTAATAATTTATAACTATTAATTATTTTGATTAAAAAGGTTGTTTTTAATTAAAATTTAGTAATTTTCACTATTCATCAGAAAATGAAAGTTATCCGAAAAGTACCAAAATTTCACCCTAAGCTAATTTTGATATTCCGAATCCAAAAATGAAGTCCATTTTTAAAAATAAAAATTTAAAAAATTTCAAAAAGTGGTTATTACTATTCATAACGGCTAGTTTTAATAATATTTTAATAGCATATCGTAGTTTAGTGAAACTCGGTATTGTGTACTACACACGCTATCGAGGAAGGTCACGATTTAGTGTAATGCAAGGAAAGTCAAGGATGCGTGTTGTGAAATATCCTTTTGGTGTAGCGTAAAACACAAGATATTAATGAAATTAAAAAGAATATTTTTCATAAAATCTCAGGGTGTTGCATTCTACCCCCCTTAAAATGAATTTCGCCCTCGAAATTCGTCAGGGTTATAAATGGTTTACTACTCAAAAGTTTCTTTAATATAAACCCACATTGTAAAAAGGAATACCAAAACCAATCTTTAAAAACAAAAGTATGAAACGTAACGGTTACCCAAATAAACTAATCACTAGGTTTCCACATAGGTGAAAATATGGATATGGAAGAGAAATCTAACCATCATGTTCTGATGGAGAGTGGTAGAGAACATGGCTATGGAAAATCCAGCAATCACAAAGCCATAAATTTGTGACGATATAAGGTACCATCTGATTCATCAGATATAAGAGCACTAGGACAACATTTTTGGTTTTCAAGATCATTTCCCTAAAGTTGATGAAATTGGAATTAGAAGAAATACTTTCGTGATTTTGGTATAGTCTCACCGTTGGTCGTTCTTTGGACAATTTCCACTTCATATCTTAAAGGAATGAAGTTTAATTTGTCATTTGTGATGTGTTAGAAGATCATGTGATAGAATGATGGGTCATTCCATCTATCTCAAACAAAAGGTTAGAAAAGTTATCAAAAAATACATTAGTCCATCTATAGTGAGATTAATCATATATGGTTCCTAAAATGGACTTAAACTTCATATATCATACTGTTTAATATAATAAAACTAGTTTCTACTAAACAGGGACTTTCTGTAGGCTAGTGGTAGGCGATAAAGGCCAGTCGCACTTCGGTTGTGGGTTCGATTCCCACAGCCTTGTCCGACGCGATGGGTTGTCACCCATCCTGCAGGTTTTCCTTTTTCTAAAACTACATTACTATAACATCCCATAAATAATATCGAAAAAGGTTCTATCCTTAAACAATACTAACTTATGTCCAACATATTCCATTCCAATCTTTAGGCTTATCCATAATATTTCAGTCCATTGTCATATTATAGTGAAAACAATTACCAGAGATTTCATATAACGAGCATGTTAATAACATCGTTGATCCCCATATATCATAAGATATTTCTTGTTGGTCACATTCCAAACGTTCGAAGGCCTTAATCATGTATTATCTTGAAAAAATGAATACCCATTGAACCTTAGTGAAAACATGAGTGCTGTCAAAAGTTAACTCTTTCCACATACCAAAACCCCAAAATTCTATATACTCAAACCATGATATAACTATTTCCTTATATTAGTCATGAGCTCATGAATACTATCAAACATTTAATTTTCTCCTTATCCCTTCATTATGCGCATATCATCTACTTTCCAAAAATATCTGAATAACCTTTCATGGTTACTGGTACCATTCATCATACACTTTCAAAACTTAAGGAAAGACAATAGTGTAACAATCCTTAGATGTCTCTTTATTCCATAGTACCATGAGATTACTTATACAACATTACACTTGATAAACATGTAATCATTCCACTACCTTTTTAAACCATTGATCGAGCTTCAACAATTATTTCAACTCACATATCATTTGTAGTCTCTTCATCATCAACAACATAAATACTACCCATACGACCATACTGATTCTCTTCATGAGACTTTACCTTAGGTCATTGGTTTGCATAATGCCCGTACATTCCACATTTAAAACATTTAACCATTGTTGATGTCGTAGAAATACCATTATCCTCATCCCTGGTGTTAACTGAACCTTTTCCTTTGCACTTACTAGCTTTGTGTCCTTCTTTTGCACACCCAAAGCATCTTCCAGTTCCTTTGAAACATTATCCTTGATGCCTCTTCCCACATGATTTACATGAGGGAAATTGAACTTTCTTTCCTCTATGATCATCATGAAACTCCATCTTTCTCTTATTAGCTGAGTCAGGAAACTTACCAAATTTGAGTTTATTGATCATATTATGAGATTGTTGATTCGGAATAATAATGATGTTTGGACTTCCAAATCCCATTTCATTTGGTTTCTCATGAAGAACATCATTCCATTGTCCATCGTATCCTCCATTATCGTGAATCATCTTGTTTCCAGCCATTTTCTAAAACCCAAAAAGAATAGTGTGAGAGTCAAAAATCACGCTAGGGAAAACAATATAATAAAGGGGGAGTACCTTCAATATCTAACATCTTGGGTTACCGTAATTATAGTACTATAAGCTATACTTATACTTAACCTTAGGGACATCCCTAGACATACCTTAGAAATATATCTAGGGATCTCACTAAAGTTCTCGCATCCTAGTTTCCAAAGGTTGACTAAACCTTTCCTCGGATACCAACTATAACGGTATGGAATTACTTCCAGTGGACTATAATTGATACCTATCAGGGCACTCCATGGGTGGCTACACCCCCTGTGCGGGACACACCACCATCCCCAGTGGCAGCCATTTCCTCATTAAGCCCTTAGGCGGAGAGCCATGCTTCGTCCAACGCTCACATGTGAGAGTTCCCAAGGATCGGATACATTCCTACCTCATTTGCCTCTGATACCAACTGTAGAGACCCGAAGCTTAACGTACATGGACATTACATTACTTTTTCGGAATACTTATTACATAACAAAAACACACACACAAGGACCGTAATAGTTTAGTGTCTTTGGAAACTCAGAATATAATCTTCTAATCGTGGTGAAAGATCTTCAACATCTCCCATAAAGATCTTCCTTTTTTTAACCTAAAACCTTTATTTATATCCTGGGGAAAAGAAAATATAAAAGTGTGAGCTCAAATGCTCAGTAAGGGTAAGCATGGATAAAATAAAACATACCATATACATTTGAACATAAAAACATGAACATAATGTTTAAACATCAAAAGCTTGAGAAATGACATAAAACATGGAAGTACGTAAGGCATAGATCATAAAGAAACATTAATAATGATAAAATAGCATGGGAATAAAACATGAAATTGTGGAATCCATTAATCACATGTAATGATTTCCATAGTAGCCAAGGCATTTCTGCCAATACCATCTTAGTGGACAAAGTCCCTTTCTGAATCGAGTTCACTCCTCGTTCCAGTCCTGTATTACTGAACCGGTTTAACTTACCGTTCCAGCCATGTCTATATCATGAGATATAAATCTTTACCCAATTAATTAGATGGAGATATAGGTCCCACCCATCTCATAATTAAATCATTCTTACTTGTGCCACAAAATAAACTTAAAACATTCATCACAACCCAAAGAATAAAATGGGTTTCATAAACATCATTCCATCATCACATAATCCATATAAAAGAAATGGATATCATTTCATAATAAGAAAAGTGAAACCATATGAATCATAGAGACATTATACTTGAAACATACACATATGAAATAATTTCACCATAGATGAAAAATGGTTTTGATAAAACACTTGAAATGAATTCTTGAGGAAAATATCCTTTTTTCTTCAAAATCATTTTCTTTTCACAAAATGTCGTGCAATTTTAAAAGAAAATGATTTTTTTGAAAATAGTCGTTTAATCTTTTGGAGGAAGCTTCATGAAAATAAGGCTTTATAAAACCGTAAAAATCCTTTCATGTCGTATACATTAAAAAAATATTCTTCTCGTACTTTTGTCGGAAAAGTCAAAAAAGTACCTTGTAGGGTAAATAAAATAAAGATTCCTTCCATACCATGGGGTAAAATTTAAAATGGGTAAAAAGGACTTTAAACATACATGAAAACACTTTTATAAAACATGTACATGGACGATAGCAATAACCCCAGTAAATACTTACGAATAAGCAATCTCGGATAAAAATGAGATTTGCAAAATTATCCCTTACCTTAGGTCCGATATGCTTCGTACGTATTCAAAACTCCTGTATAATAATTTAAATAATTCCATTGACTTATTAAAGAATCATATTCATTGTTATGATATCACATATGTTTCACTTATGACTTTATATTACCCGTTCTTTTGTAAATTCCATGTTAAAGCAGCGTTTTGGGTAAAATCATTTTATTTATCGTATGTGTTTTGACTTGTCGTTCTTAATATTATTACTTATATCCTGTTTTACATAATTCCATAATGTAAAACATGATTTATATATAATATATATTCATTATATACATATATATTATAGATCGATAAAAGGAATGAAATACACCGTTCATGGAGACGGTAGGTCGTACGTACGCATAAACGCTGTTTTCGTTTCCCTTTTGAATTGAATGGAATTAAGTAAATGGCATACATATATATATATATACATAAATCCAGTATCATTATTATGTCATATATTTCATTATTATTCATTATATATACTTTATAATCATTCATGAATGGTTAACATTGAGAGTGAATCTCATCGCGTCGTGGAGACGGTAGTCCGTACGTACGCACGAGCGATGATATCATTCCCAAGATCGTGGAATTGTATTGGAGTGTATGTATACTATTTCAGAATCAATATCACTTTAAAATAATCATATATAGTTATTTATTTGAACCATTATACCCATCCAAGTAAGGTGGTGATGGAAAATAGATTACACCACAGCGTGGAGACGGTATTCCGTACGTACGCACGCGTGGTGATTTCATTTTCCGTAGGATGGATAGATGGTGAAATAGGGTTGTTTCATACTTATAATAACATATCAGTATATTATTGATACTGATGTTATTACTTCATAATGAAACAACCTAATAAGAAGAAGTGGAAGAAGAAATAAAGTTGAAAGAATCGGTAACGGACATTACCTCTTCTTTGAAGTGCCTCTTTGAGTCCTCCTATTAGGGCACTAAAACTGGTCTTTAAAGAAGACCAGGACCTCTAGGATGTTTCTAGGTAAGTGGAGAAGATAATTTGTCAGGGGTTGGCCGAGCTTGAAGGCTCAAAGTGGTGTGAGGAAGAGAGGGAGGAGGTTCCTTTTTATAAGGGAGGAGAGGGGCACCTTTGGAAAAACTAAAAACATTATTTTATTATAAAGCCATATTCGGTTTTAAATAGCTCCAAATTGATTTATTTCAAAGCTAAGGTGGGGATGGGTCTAAATTATCTCATCCAATAGAATTTAGACAATTTTAGGTTCCTATTTTAACCTTATCATTTAGATTTAACATTAAGTTAGATAATTTTACTTTTACCGTGTCTTTTGTGTTCTTACACTATAAGGTTAATAAACTTACTATAAAAAGCCAAACGAACCCCAAATTATTTATTATTAATATATATAACCTTATCTAAGTCATTTTGCCGAACCTTAGATTTTTAGGAATAAAATAACAATTAATAATATAATCTTTTTTTAAAAAACTATTTTATGTCAATTTTGACACTATTTAGTAATTGATTTTTGTGAAAATCATAACAGAATTATTAATTCGAAAAAAGTTAATTAAATAAATACTAACATGTCATATTAACCTATTAAATTGGTGGAATTCATAAAAAGTCTCAAATTTCATTTATTTGGGTATTTATAACATCAATTATGTCAATATTTCATTAATAAGATAATTACTACATCATCTTTGTGTCATAAATAAATTTACTTATTTAAAGTCTAAAAATTACAAATAAAATATCATTATGTAGGAAATCTTTTAGCTTTATAATGAATATTTATAGTCTAATTTATCTTATGTACAACCCTATATTAAAAATTATCTACTTATTAAACTTTGATTTTAACTATTTTAACCCTTCTTTAAATAAATTAATAATAAATGTTCTAATCTAATCCAAGTGGGCCTAAATGGTCATATTTTATTCCTAAGGTTGTTTTTGGTCGAATTAAACTTATCAAATAAAATTAGGACATGTGTTAGGGTAATAATAATATCATTTTTACCCTTAATTGCCCTATTTACTTTTAACCGTGGTAAAAAAGTAAAAAGTTACTATTCACCAAAAATTATTTTCATCTCATTGAACCACATTTTAGTCCTTGATATTAACCGTGTCTCTCGGATTTTTGAAATTCCACTCATAGAAGGGGTAAAATTAAGTTTTATGAAAAATTCAGTTTTTTAACTACCACTTAATGGTTTCACTATTCATCAAAAAATGAAAGTTTCCAGAAAAATACCAAAAATTAGGCCTAATCTATATTTTATATTATGAATTAAAAAATGATGTCTATTTTATCAAATTCAAAACATATCAGTTACATTAACTAATTTAAAAATTAATTCCTGTCGTCAAAACAAATAGCGTGTTTTTAAGAGATAATAAATATCAAAAGATTGACACTTGTTTATGTCTGGTTTAAATGTGAAATTACATCCAATGAACAAAATTGTATTAAATTGTAAAAATATATTATAAATATACCTTAAAACCACTCAAATTAATAATTTATCACTATTAATTATTTCGATTAAAAAGGTTGTTTTTAATTTAAATTTTGTAATTTTCACTATTCATCAGAATATGAAAGTTATCCGAAAAGTACCAAAATTTCACCCTAAGCTAATTTCGATATTCCGAATCCAAAAATGAAGTCCATTTTGAAAAATAAAAATTTAAAAAATTTCAAAAAGTGGTTATTACTATTCATAATGGCTAGTTTTAATAATATTTTAATAGCATATCGTAGTTTAGTGAAACTCGGTATTGCGTACTACACACGCTATCGAGGAAGGTCACGATTTCGTGTAATGTAAGGAAAGTTAAGGATGCGTGTTGTGCAAGCTCCTTTTGGTGTAGCGTACAACACAAGACATTAATGAAATTAAAAATAATATTTTTCATAAAATCTCGGGGTGTTACAAAAATTGTCAGATGGGTCATGCTAAACTTTTACTTTTGTCATGATCAATTATTATTCTTATATTTACATGATTATTAATGTTTTTATCATCATAATTAAATCAAATAAAATAGATAATGGATAAACACCAAAACCAAAGCACGGGATCATCACATATTATTTGTAATTAATTTAAGTAATTAAAGAATTACCTTTCTTGATATTATTTCTTCATTGATGGATCTAAAAACAGATCTATGTCTTATCATCATTGTGTTTTATGAATCAAGATTAAATTCCCTCTAGCGATGATCCACATGTGTTCCAAAAATATCCAAATGTTTTCATAGGAATCTATGGGTGTTAGCATGGAAGATCTTATCACTTGTATCATTCACCTTTGATTTCTTTGGGAATCGCTTCCAAAGGATATCCTTGATCTATATAGACATGAGAGTGGAAGGTGTAGGAATATCACTCTCCATTATTGGGAGAATTCTTAGAGAATGGATCTCTCTAGAGCTTCAAGAGGATTCTGTGGATTTCATTGTGCACAACAAATGAAATTAATTGTCTCACTTGAAGAATAATAGAATTGGGTTTGTATATCACTAGGGTTAGAAATAAATAATTCCACAAGTACCATTTAATATTTATTTAATCCCTACATAACCCCATGTCTATAATATTATTATTATTATTATTTCTTAACATGAACTAAACTCACAAATTAAATTAAATAATATTTAATATATATTATTTCACACCGGACCATTTATCTTGATCTGTCATTCCTCTACAATATTTATCGGGCCTTGAATAATGAGTTTTTATTTAATAAATAGTATCACTACATTATTCACCAATAAATAAATAAATATTATATTCACAAAATAGAAAATAAATATATATTAAATATTCTTCTTTCATAATATTCTCTTAAATAATTGGTGATGGAATTTATGAAATCAATAAAATGTGAATAATTATTAAACCACATGAGAGAGTAATATTTATTCAATTTTTTAGATAATAAATAATAATATATTATTTAATTGATATTATGGATGCACTTAGTGTGTGACCCTCTAGGAATATTTCTCAATAGCATTAGGTGAAGCATCCTAAAGTCCAAGGTTAGTATCTAGCAATATGTCAAGGAAACCATATAGAAATCATTTGAGGATTTAATAACATAATACCTCATACAGATTCTTATTATGTAATATAATTCCTTTATCATGATATTTCTAATCAAGTAGGTTTCATGCTGGTGTCATCGACCTATGTGCTCGGTGTCTCTTTCTTTAACTTTCAAAAAATTGAACTTTCCTATAGAACACCATGGTCATGGATTTATTTAATTTATATCATTTATATAAAATTTCTTGAGATATTAACTTCCATTAAAGAACATATGGTAAAATCCTTTCTTTCATTATTCATTATTGAAATATTACTTGTGACACACCCGATGTATCCTACCTCACCATGAATATAAGTCGTCACAATTTTTGTCAATAAATCACAGTATGAAACTTATAACACTCATTAATAATAATATTAATGTCTAATGATTAATAAACTCATCCTTAGATGGTAACATCCAATGAAACATATAAATTTAGATTTTCTACTGGTAGTTCTTTTTATCATAATATCATACACTAGATATTACCAAGGGAGTACACTATGTGAAGGTTCATCAAATTCATATGAATCTCTACCCCTCATAGCTTGAATCATTTGTGTCCCAAAAATGATTTAATCTATCTATATGGAGTATATTTAATAATATTGTCATGGTTATTCTATGTTTTCATCATAGTAAGGAACTACTCTGACCATTCAGTACGTTAATTACTCATAAGATATTATCACATGCTATGTCACATAGAAAAAAAATCAAGATGTGGTAAGAAGTTTGTTAATATTAAAAAATAATGAATATAGGTTATCATAAAGTAAAAATAATTTTTTTCTAAGGAACCAACTCTAATAGACTCTCACTTGCACTAGATCCAACTACTAACAACCTTCAATATGCTATCTCTCACAAAATACTCACACTTCTGCTAAGATAGGCCTTTAGTTAAGGGATCATCCATGTTTTCTTTTGGTAACTCTTCTTACTAAAAATTATCCCCTATGAGAAAAATCTCTCAAGAGGTGATACTTTCTAGATTATGTGATTTTTCTATTGGGGTGACCTTGGATCTTTTGAAAGAGTCGTCACTATAATATTATTACAATATAATGTGATAGGGTATTTACTACTAGTCACCACATCAATATCCTAGACAAATTTTCATATCCAAATCGATTTCTTGGCTGAATCATAAGCTTCTATATACTCTAACTCTACTGTATAATCAGTGAAAAATAGCTGCTTTGAACTCTTCCATCCCATAGCTCCTCTGTTCAGATAGAAAACATATCCTGACTGTGACTTTAGGTCATTCTAATCTTTTTTAAAACTAGCATCAGTATAACCCCTGATAACCAGCTCCTCATCTCCTCTATATACTAGGAACATATCCTTAGTTATTCCTAAATACTTGAGGATATTCTTAATAGTATAAAAATTTTGTTCTCCTTGATCTTCTTGATATATGCCTACCATTCTCAATTCATATTCAACATCAAGACTAGTACATAACATAACATATATGATTGATCCAGTCACTGAAGCATATGCAATATTACTCATTCTCTCTTTCTCTTATTGTGTTTGAGGTCACATTTTATTAGAAAGATGTATACCATGTGACACTAGAACTAATACCCTCTTGGATTGTTCCATACTAAATCTATTTAGTATTTGGTCAATGTATATACTTTGACTTAGTCCAAGAAACCTCTTAGATCTATCACAAATGATCTTGATCCCTAGAATATAGGTTGTTTCACCTAATTCCTTCATGGAGAAACACTTGTTCAACTATTCCTTAATAGACTATAATACTATTATGTAATTTATAATAATTAATATGTCATCAACATATATTACTAGTATAATGACTGCATTCCCACTAAACATCTTTTAAATACATGGATCGCATTCATTATTAATGAAACCAAATTCTTTTATAGCTTCATCGAATCAAATGTTCCCTAGCCTATATGCTTACATAAATCCATTTAAATTTGTAATATTTATGTCAAAACTGATTTAAACTTATAAACCAGTGAAAAGGTTTCATCATATTCAATTCCTTAACTCTTTTTAAACCCTTTATCCACTAGCCTTTCTTTATAGGTATTTACTTTACCTTCCATGTCCAGTTTTATATAGAATACCCATTTTCACTCTATGGGACTTACATCAATGGGTGCATTGAATAGAACACAAACTTGGTTCTAATACATGGAATCCACTTTAGAATTTATGAATCATTTACATCTTATAGCTTCTAAGCTCTCTACTACCTCTTTTTAGAAGGGAGGTTCATCATTGTCAAATAATAATGAGTCACCATATTTGGTGACTAGAAAACCATATCTCTCTAGTTCTCTTACTTATCTAGTAATCCCACAAAGTTCTTATGTTTCAGGAACTACTTCTTCCATAGTTACATAAGGAATATGTTCTTGTACTAACTTTTTTTTATCTTGAGTGTCAACTTTATCAAATTCAATCTTGCTACCACAATCCTTTTTGAGGATTTTATCCCTCTAAAGAAATAAGGATTGTTTGGAGATAATAAATTTATTTTATAAGGGGTTTTATAAGTATTACACCTTTCTTTCCTTAGGATACCCTATAAATATTCACCTTGTGTCTTAGGGTGTCATTTTGTTTCCTGATAAGGCCTTAACAAACACTTCACAACCCTATACACGTGTATGTGATAAAACGGGTTTATTTCCACTCCATAAATCAAAGGGAATTCTATTTCCAACTTTATTTGGTACTTGATTTAATTTATATTCTATATGTTTTAATGAATATCCCAAAAATGATAATGGATTTTCTTCATGACTCATTATCAACCTTACCATGTCTAACAAGGTATGGTTTCTCCTTTTACTAATACCATTCCACTGTGATGTATATGGTAGAGTGAGTTGATATAGGATCTAAAACTACTATAAAAGGATAGTAAACTCTTAGTTAAGATATTCACTACCTCAATCTGATCAATTATTCTTTATCTTATTTCTAAGTTGATTCTTTACTTCATTCTTGAATTCTTTAAATTTATCAAAGGACTCAAACTTATACCTCGTCATGTAGGCATATCCAATATACTCAAGTCATTAGTAAAATTTATGAAGTAAGAATACCCACTTATATCTTCTATTAGAAATGGTCCACACACATCTATGTGTACCAATCCTAAAATCTTTTTAGCCCTTTAACCCTATCCACTGAATGGCGGTTTGGTCATTTTTCCTTGTAAATAAACATAACAAATTTCAACTGTTTTTAGCTTATAAGATTATAAATATTCATCTTGATATAGATTTCTCAAATTCATCTTTTTTACATGACCAAGATAGTGATGTCGTAGCTAGGTGTTATATGAGTCATGTAAACATGGTTATTTATTTATTACCAATACTTAATTTTCATAATTTAATACATAAAGACCGTTATTTAAATGTTCCATTACATAAAATATGTTCTTTATAAAAGAAACTTTTATTTCCAAACTTGAAAATAAAACCATATGCATCTAGGCATGATATAGAAATTATTTTCTTGGCAACAGTTGGTACATAATAACAATATAGTAAAACCAATATCATCCATGTTGGTAATGAAATGTGGTAGTCACCAATGGATAGAGAAGCCAACCTTGCACTATTGGTAGCTCGAAAATCCACATCTCATCTAGCAATATTTTAGAACATACTTGGTTCCTTCATTTGGATAAAGGTTTCAACACCAGAATATGTATCTAATACCCAATGTGTTGATATTAAAGGATTACACTTGATGAATTATATACCTTTAGCTTCCCCTTGGATAAAAATTTTAGCACCTCTCCTCAAACATTATTTAAGAATCTAATTGATCCCTAAATTTTGATATGGATTTGAGGACCATAAGCTATATCTAATACCCAATTTGTATATATTTAAGGATTACACTCGATAATGAATTCACCTTTAGGTTCCCCATTCTTTTAGGTGAAAATTTTCTTCCAGTAGCCTTACTTTCCACATGAAAAATATACTTCCTCCTTTTTCTTGCCGTAACTTTGGATCTTATTCTTCTTGGAAGGATAATTCTCATGAGATTTGTTCTTTTTATGATTCTTAGTCCCATTCTCCTTATTATTCATTTTATTATTTACTATAAAGAACATAGGTTTTTCATGCCCCGTGTCCTTATCCACTTGGAAAATCAAAGAAACAAGTTCTGAAAGACTTTTCTCATTATTTATCATGTTATAATTAAAAATAAATCTGGAGAAGTTATTGGGTAGTGAGAAAAGTATGAGATATGTGTGCAACTCATCTAGTAATTTAATCCCTAAGATGTATAATTATTCGATGTATCCAATAAGCTTGACGACATGAGGCCCAGCTGGAATAGACTCACCAATCTTAGTTGTAAACATATCATTTTATATCTTATATCTCTCTTATCTCACTTTATCTTGATAGAGATTTAGAAGGTGATACATCATGATATACACATACATGTCCTCATGTTGCTTCAAAAGATCATTAGTCATAGATGATAGCATAAAACACTGAATATTTGTAGCATCATTCAAATGTTTCCCATAAAGAGATAACTATTCCACACTATCCTTATTACCAGGAACATTAGAAATAGGTTCTTCCATCACATATAATTTCTTTTCATGGTGTAGGATAACACGTAAGAGCCTTTGACATTATTGGAATTTTGTTTTGGTGAGAATGTTATCCTTATCAAGTATGGAACACAGTGATATTTTTTAATACATTTTTTTATTATTTTTTCTAAAAATAAGATGATCATAGTTTTAGTAATTTATCTAATAAAATATAGAAAAATAAATATTATATTTATTAGTCTCCCACTATTTTATCGAAACTAGATAGCACTCACCATTGGATTCAGAATATCCTTTTTCTTGTACATTATAGTGTAAAGGATCTATATTCCCCCTCTCATATCCTAAATTTGGCTAACCATGTAATTTTAAGGGTTTTAAGTAGGCATTCCAAATTCCAACTACATTAACTCATAGTTACTTGATATGTTGATTGGAATCCTCAATCCTGAAATCCTTAAATTGGATTTCCTCAACATTTGCCTCTTAGTTACACCAAATCCTTCTTTGGAAGTCAACCCTTGATTTAAAATAAGTTAACTCAACCCAAAACTTCAAGTTATAATTCCTCAATAATTGAAAGAACCTCAGTTTTGGTTGGTCAAGCACTTTGAACTATGGTTCAATTTTAACTGAAGTAGTGGAAGGCTATACCAAATTAATATATATAATTGAGTTATTTTATCTTTTATGCATAAATTTCCAATTATTATATTTATTACATTATTTTTAATATTAATTGTATTTACTTAAGTGATTAAACATGTATTAGATAATATTTACACATAATCTAGTTTATTTTAATTCTCTCTTGCATGCTTGACAATTCATTAATTCATGTGATCATGGAAAAACATCCATAATGAAATAACCAAGCAACTTGATAGAAATAAAATAATAAATTGGTATGATTATGAGATTTTAATAATGGTTAGTTTATCTAGTGGATGATAAACTAACTGTCTACCTAGGGGAAACACCTTGAACCATTTATGGTTCATGTTGCAGCTTTCCACCTCTCCACCTATATATATCTCTTGGATTGGTTTCCCTTCAGTTCCAAAATTGAACCACCTCCACTAACTGGGGAGCTCCGTCCATTACATATGTTTTTACTCACACACGGGTGAGAGGAACTAAAGGATTGGTTAAAGGTTTTATATTATATAAACCATGGGAACATAGGCCCTTACATAATAAGTGTAGGGATGAAATGTAGGAAAAATATTTAATTTAATAATAAATTAAAAAAAGAAAACAATCACATACAAAGGTCTAGTCTAGGCTCATGATCATCCACATGCATGCAACAAATTATGAATTTAATAAAATTATCATTCAATTATAATCATTCTTATTTAAGATAAATTGCACTTGAATTAATTAATTATCTTCTTTAATTAATCAATTATTTTATCTTAATTCTTATCTGAATTTCTTTGAGATTCTCATCCATCATATTTTTAAACAAATTAAATAAATTTATTTAAAATTAACAATATAGAAAAATGTATCTTGGAGGCAACATGGTGAGTACTCATCTGAACTACCCAACATGTATTATACTCTTATATTGTTTACTCTTGCGACATATGACAGACATGACTTATCACATAATATCATGACATGTACTATCAACTTAATTATCACATAGTTTACATGATTTTTTTATTTTTACACAGCATGTAATGATTCAATGTGCATAGATTAAAAACTATTAATATGACTTATACATGATATGTAGATCTAGAAAATATGTATAAATTAATTAAAAATTTATATATATATAAAAACATGTCACATGGAATGTTATATCAACTTAATGAAACACACACAAGTACATATTGATAATGTTTTCAAATTTTAATAAATTTATTTTAATTCTCTTTAATTCAGAAAAATTACCCACTGTGTACATTTAAGATACATGACATGTATTATTCTCACCATTTATCCATGAAACATTCCTAGGAACTCAATGTGTAACCATTCCATAGAAAATTTTGGAGTACAAGGTGTGTACATGGGCTACACGGCATGTGGTCTCCAAGTAACATGGCCACCAATCATGTAGGCCATGTAAGAAGATAAAAAGATTATTTGTGACTAAAGGAATACATATTGTGTATGGAAGTTACATGGTGTGTACTCTGAATGAAAAATCACTAGGCTAGCCTGGTTAAAACATAGTGTATAATTAAATTCACCGCATGTAATAATTGCACATGACATAAATTCATTCTGAATTAATTCTTGGTGTATTAAGATATAGTACACAACATGTACCTTCGGGTTACATGGTGTGTACTCTTGTGTTATTTGGTCAAAATCCTTGGCACCTCTGGATTAGATCTTCGAATTTATTTCATTCATAAAATTAATCAATTTTATTATATTTTTGATAAATGAAATTGAAGAAAACAGATCTCACAATTCAGATTAAATAGTGATTAAACAAGAATTGAAACCCAATAATAAATGGGTAAATCAATCAATGATCTTTAAATAATTTTAAATAATTATGAGACCACTTTGATACCACTTATAGGTTCTGGGCAGATTAGAAGCATCGAATGGGTTGTGTCCAACTTTTCTTTTTGTCATGTTCGATGATTAATACAATATTCACATGACGATTAATGCCATGATCAATGGAATTGAATAAAATAATATAGAAAATGGATAAATTCTAGAACCAAAGTGCAGGATCGCAACTTATTATTTATAATTAATTTTAGAAATTAAATAATTACCTTGTGTGAAATTATTTATTCATTCATAGAACTGAAAATGGATCTACATCATACCATCGTTGCATTGTAGTAATAAACATTATATTCCCTCTTACGTTGATCCACATGTGTTCCAAAAATCTCTAAATTTCACTATATAAATCTCCAGGTGCTAGCACAGCAGATCCTATCACTTACATCATTCACCTTTGATCACCCTGAGAATCACTTCCAAAGGATTCTACTTGATCTCTCTAAAATTTAGAGTGGAAGGTGGAAGAAGATCACTCTCTTTTCTTGAGATCATTCTTAGATAAGGTATATCTCTAGGTATTTGAGAGGATTATTTGGATTTCTTTGTGCACAATAAATGAAATGAATTGGATCACTTGAAAAATAATATAATTGGGTTTATATACCGTCAGGGTTAGAAATAAATAATTACACTAGTTCTATTTAATATTTATTTAATCCCTACATAACTCCATGTCTATAATAATAATATTATTATTATTTCTTGACATTCCCTAAATTCATGAATTAAATTAAATATTTTTTAATCAAATAATATTGAATTTTTTTTTCTCATCGGACCATTAAAACCGGTCTATAATTCCTCCACAATATTTATCAAACCTTGAATAATGACTATTTATTTAATAAATAAATATCACTATATTATTTTTCAATAAATAAATAGATATAATATATTCACTAAATAGAAAATAAATATTTATTAAATATCCTGCTCACATAATATTCTCTTGAATAACTTGTGACAGAATATATGTGATCAATCAAACATGAATAATTATTAAATCATGTGAGGGAATAATATTTATTCAACTTTTTGAATAATAAATAATAGTATATTATTTAACTAAGATTCTGGATATACTTGGTGTGTGATCCTCTAGGTATCTTTCTCAATGGAATTAGGTGAAACAGCTTAAAGTCCAAGGCTAGCATCTTGAAACACACCAAGGAACCCATAAAGAAATAAATTAAAATCACAATAAAATAATATATCATATGAACACTTACTATGTAATATAATCTCTTGATCGTGATATCTCTAATCAAGAAGGTTGCATGCCGGTGACATCTACCTAAGTTTTCGATGTATCTTTCTTTGAATTTCTGAAAATTGAACTTGCCTATAGAAAACTATGGACATTGATTTATTTAGGCTACATAATTTCCATCAAAGGTCCTGATATATCAAATTTTATTAAAGAATATAATGGAAAAATTCTTTCTTTCATTATTCATTAATAAAATATTACTCATGATACACCCAACGTATCCTACCTCTCCATGACATATGTTGCCAAAATTTTCATTAATACATTAATGTAAATAGTTTATAACACTCATTAATAATAATATTCTAGTATAAGGATCGATATACACATCCACATATTGGAAATCCAAAGACACATATAAATATTTATTTCCTACTAATGGGTCTTGTTCTCATAATATTCTACACTAGATATTATCAAGGGCGTACACCATGAGAAGGTGCCTTAAAGTCCTATAAGTCTCCACCCATGATAGATTGAATAATTTATGTACATAAAATGATTTCATCTAGATATAGAACATATATTTAAGAATACTATCATGGAACTTTTGGGTTCTCATCACATCGGGGAACTGCTATGACCTTTCAGTGTGACGGTTACTCTTAGAACATTGTCACATAATATGTTACACGGAATAAAAATCATGATGTGATAAGAAGTTTATTAATATTCAAAATAATGAATATATTTTATCATAAAGTACACAGAAGTTGGTTCTAGTGCACCAAATCCAACAATATTGATGTGAAATATTTAATTATTCTTCTTATTGTTGTTATTATTATTATTATTATTAAATTGGTAAAATAATTTTTGTGTGTGGAAAATTAAATATTTACATATATATATGTGGGATAAATATATATATATACATGTGTGGGTGTATATATATATATATGTATGTATATATATAACATGTATATATGTGTGTTAAATATGTGTGTGTGTGTGCTCGTGTGTGTAGGTGGATATGTGTGTGTGTGTGTGAGGGTATATATATATGTATAATCAGGTGTTTAGATATATATAATGTGTATAAATATATATATGTGTGTGGTTGACCTTTAAGTTATATTTAATTAATGATTTTATATGTTTAAAAGAAGAATTTAAATAAAAACCAATAAGCAGTTATTTGTGTAGAATGTAGCCTTAAAGATAAATTTTAATTAAATAAAGTAATAAATGTGATAGGTGGAAAAATAATATATGATGGTTTCAAAAAATATATATAAAAAGGGGGATTTTTTGGGGAGTCACTCCCATATGAGGTACTCCTCCTTTCACCTCATGTATCCCTCTCTCATTCTATCCTATCTTTTATATATTTTTATTTTATTTTATTGTTATTATTATTTAGTATTATCTCTTCAATAACTTCTCCAATACTGATCAGATTGATGTGTTTTCGGTTCTATTTGGTTCATCATGAGCAGAAGCTGAATCCTAATTTTTTTTTATTGAGAAAAGGTATTTTCAATGCAATTTTTCACATTTTAAATGGATAGTTTAAAATAAATTATTAAAAGGTAATTAAAAAAGATAATTTACAACAAATTATAAGAAGATAATTATAAAAGGATTATTTATAAGAAATTATCAAAAGATAATTATTATTGATAGGAAAATTTCTAATGCATGCGCTGTCCAAAAATGATAATTCAAAAATTATCCTAGAGATAGAAAGTATTATTGCATATAATATTTTATTTCTTATAGAAATAAAATAGTTGGTTTTGGTTTTAGGAATCCTTGGATGATCATATTTTTGGTTGGTGTGAAAACATGGTTTGGTTGCTGACTCCTTCGACAGATCTTCTATTGACATTGACGACTTTATGTTAGGAAGTTATTTTCCATTTTGGGTCATGTATATGATGTTAGCATGTTATCTGATTTATGTTGGACTAACCCGTGATTGTTATGTGATTCATGTGGGTGTGTGTGTATCCATGGGGCTTTATTGACTGGCATATTATGATTATGTGTGTTGATGTGATTTAGACCATGTTGGCTTCTCACATGTGTGTATGTATGGTTTTTCTCACACTCATGATATGGTATGTATGATGCCACTATTTCCTTATGATATTCTTGTTATATTCTACGATGTTGTGTTTTACATGGTAATAAAATGATAGGTGGGCCCATATTAGCTTGGTAACCCTTGAGGGGGAGCATGTTCAGATGATGCATGTGAATTTATGACGAGGCCGAGATTGATGATGGGGTATGATGTCCTAGTGTGGCCTAATCTGGTGGAATGAAGATCATGAGTGATCAAACCCATATGTGATGACCATGGTGTATGATGATCCTGAGTGATCAGACATGTGTGGAAATAGTGGGGCATTATGGTCTATGTTACCTAACCTAGAGATAGCATCGGGGCCTGATTACCTAGTGTAGTTTGACCTAGATTTCTGGGGATTATATGGAAATTGAGAAGCTTGAGGCTGGATCTGACATTGATATGTTTCTATGATTTTTTCGATGTTTTCTAGTATGGAATTGAAGCAGGTATAACTGAGGTTTTTAGCGGCTTTGTTAGCACACAAATAATGAACATGATTTTTGCTTGTGTGCACATTTATTTATTATTATGTTAGACACCCTTATACATGTTCACACTTGTTAAGGATGCATTTTTGGTGTCCTTCTGAGTCTTTTTACGCACATCCTAATCAAAAATTTTGGTGTGCTTGTAGATTTCATGACTCAATATACTTTGAAGGGAAAGATGCCTATGGTGGATGGTTGAGTAGCAGAGCATAGAGTGAGAAAAAATCAATATGGGCTCCGGAGGGCCCTGCTATTTATTTATTTATTTATATACACTTGTTAATCTGTTGGTATTGTCACATTGGGAGTCATTTATTTTTTTAAAATGTATCTCATTTTTTATATTTTCACATGTTACTCTGATTATTTATTTTTCCTTATATTTATTATGATTTATTATCATCATGTTACTTGATAAATAGGGTATAGTATCCCCACTAATGAACTTAGACCCTCACTGCTAGCCAGTAGCCTCTTGCGTATGGGGAGGCACACATGAGGTTATGTGGAACTCTAGCTTGGACCTAGTAGTTTTGGGTTGGGCTATAACAAAATTTCATCAGATGATTGGGTTTAATAACTTATCTTTTCTCTTACCATGATTTTATATAGGATAAATAGGAGTTAGGATGGTTGGGACTCGAGTAGGGGAACTATGGCAGTGTTTGTACAACACAGTATAGTGGACCTCTGAGTTTCCATAAAAGTGGGAATTTTTTTCTCTTATGGTTGATTAAATTCACCTTGAGTTATGCACGTGATGTCGATATGTGATTTATGAGATTTTGGGTACATCCATTAATCATGACTAGGTACGTAGATTCACATTACATGTATATACTTGTTGTTGTGAAGCATAGTGGTCCTTTAATTAAATTTCTTGATTTATGCTATCTGTTCAATATAGTTTCTATTTTTTTATATATATATGTTGTATGATATTATGATATATCTTTATTGACATTAATTAGTTTAACTGAGCATGTTGTTTTGTTATTATATATATGACGATTGTGACTAACAAGCAGGGATGGAGACAAGGGTTAGTGCTTGGAGGGTTATACCTTGGGTTGATTGTAGACTCCTAGGGAAGCCTTTTTATGATACCATAGACTGGATAGGACTTGTTATGTTTATAATATTCCACCTCTTATAGATATGTGAGAGAGGGAGTCTGGTGTTTGAATTTAGTGATCTGGGTGATTCAAGCAAAGATTCTAGGGATACTTCTTGGGGATGATAAGTCGATATAGGGGGAGAATTTTAATATCCTAAACTTTTTAAGGATAAAAAAACCCTCTTTGTAAATAATTTATGAAATTTTTTATGTGAAAAATGTAAATTTTCAAAAAAAAATCACTTAATAAATGATTTAATGTCTTTATGTAAGGGTAAAAGCTTTGTTAACACTTTGAAATATTCTGTGAAAATTTTTCAGAGCCAGACACTGAGTTAGCATATAATTTCATGACTCGTAGAGCCTCAGTATTGATTTAATAAAAATATTAAATATATTATATTAATCATGAAATTTTTTTCCAAAAAAATAAAATATTTCACAAATGATGTATTTTATAATAAATCTAAGACCACCATTAGGTCTGGGGTATGGGTTTTACCTTATGACCAACATAAGATTTATGAATATCGAGCATTTGGTCAAATCACTCATGAGGATAATTTATTTAATATTTTTATTATATATTTTTTAAAAATAATGAAATATATCCTAAATGATGTATCTTATGAGAAATGTGATACCACCGTTAAGTCCATAATACGAGTTTTACCCTAGGTGCAATATAAACATTTTTTATGTTGGGTGTTTGGTTACATTGCATGTAAGAGTAATTCTTTTATCCTATTTTAGTTTAAGAATTTTTATTAAAAGATGGAATATATGTCTGCGAAGAATTTTTATCAAAATATTTTGATTTTTTTGAATTGAAAAAATTATTTGGTATTCGAATAATTTTTAGGAAGTTAAAAATAATAATAATAATTGTATTATTATTGTTATTATTATTTGTTTCAAAGAAAAGAAAATAAATTACATGTGTAATTAAATATATTTTTTAATTCACCTAATTGATGAGCGACATTTCACCTTTGGTGAATATTTATGGGGAGGTTAGGTAATAATATTGATATTATTACTTGTACCACATAAATGTAATTGTGTGGCTAATAAAATTATCGGTATTTAATGAAGGTTTTTGGTGAAATTTTAGCAGTGATAATGATGTGAAACATATAATAATAATAAATAATGTTATTATTATTATTATTATTAAATTGGTAAAATCATATTTTTGTGTGGAAAATTAAATATGTGTATATATATATGAGAAATATATATATATATATATATGTATATATACATGTGTGGGTGTATATATGTATATACGGATGTGTGTGTGTATATAACATGTATATATGTGGGTAAAATATGTCTGTGTGTGTGTGCGCATGCGCTGGTGGATGTGTCTGTGTGTGCACGCACACGCGTGCATTTATGAGTGGATGTGTGTGTGTGTGTGTGTGCATGCATGTGTTTATATATATATATATATATATATAATGCATATATATATATATGGTTTACATTTTATTTATATTTAATTAATAATTTGATATATTTAAAAGCGGAGTTTAAAGAAAAATCTGTAATTATTTATTTGTGTAGTGCATTGCCTTAAAGATGAATTCTAATTAAATAAAGTAATAAATGAGATGAGTGAAAAATTAATAAATTATGGTTTAAGATAAATATATATATATATAGGAGGATTTTTCTTGGGAGGCACTCACATAGGAGGTGCTCCTCCTTTCACCTCACGTCTCCCTCTTTCATACTCTCCTATCTTTTATATATTTTTATTTTATTTTATTTTATTTTTATTATTATTCAATATTATATCTTCAATAACTTATCCAATATTGATCGGATTGATGCATTATAAGTTCCATTGGTTTCATCTCGATGAGTATAAGTTGAATCCAAAAAAATTGAAGGTAGAAAATTATTTTCAATTTGATTTTTTTCATTTTAAATCGATAATTTCAAATAAATTATCAAAATATAACTAAAAATATAATTTATAAGAAATTATAGAAAGATAATTATAAAAGGATAATTTATAAGTAATTATCAAAACATAATTATTCTTGAGGGGAAAATTTATAATGCATCTTTTGGGATAAAATGATAATTCATAAATTATCCAAGAGAGAAAAGGTATTATTTCATGTAATATTTTATTTATTATGAATTAAAATATCTGGTTTTGGTTTTAGTATTCCTTGTAGTGTCATCCTATTTTTTATTGTTGTGCGAACACACTTCGGGTGATGACCCCTTTGATGGATCATCCATTGACATTGATAACTTTAAGGTTGAAAGTTCATTACTATTTTCCTCCATGTATATGATTTTTGCATGTTATGTGATTTATTTTAGACTAAACTATGCTTTTTATGTGATGCATGTGGGTAAATATGTATCCATGAGGATTTCTTGAATGACATGTTATGATTATGTGTGTTGATGTGATTTAGACCATGTTGAGTTTCTCACATGTGTGTGTATGTCTTTTCTCACACTCGTGATATGTTATATATGATGTCATTGTTTACTTGTGATATTCTTGGTATATGTTGTGTTATTGTGTTATTCAAGGTACCAAAAAGATAGGTGGGCCCATCATTTCTCAGTATCCCTTGAGGGGGAGCATGTTAAGACACTACATGTGACTTGATGATGAGACTGAGATAGACAACGGGGCATAATGTACTAGTGTGGCCTAATCTGGGGACATAAAGATCATGAGTGATCAGACCTGTATGTGATGACCTTGGGGAATGACGATCATGAGTGATCAGACTTGTATAGAAATAGTGGGTCATGATGGTCAATGTTACCTAACCTAAAGATGGCTTCAGGGCATGATGACCTGGTGTGGTTTGACCTAGAGGTTTGGGACTTGTATGACTATTTAGTATCTTGAGGATAGATCTGACATTGAGATGTTTCCATGATTGTTCTCATGTTTTCTAGCATGGATCTGAAGCAAGTATAACTGAAGTTTTTAGTAGCTTTGTTAGTACATGAAAGCTCATCATGATTGTTGTTTATGTGTGAATTTATTTATTATTATGTTAGACACTCTTATATATGTCCACACATATTAAGGATGCATTGGTGGTGTCCTACTAACTCTTTTTACTCACACCCTACTTGGACATTTCGATGTGATTATAGATTTCATGACTAGGGATCCAAAAAAGGGAAAGATCCCTATGGTGGATGGTTGAGTAGTGGAGCATAAATTGGGAAAAAACCAAGATTGACAACAGAGGACCAAGATATTTATTTATTTATTTATCTATTCTTGTTAATTTGTTGGGCTTTCCACATTAAGAGTCATTTATTTATATGACATGTATGTCATTTTTTAGGTTTTCAAATGTTACTCTGATTATTTATTATACCATTTATGATTTATTATCGATATTGTAACATGATATGGAGGGTATAGTATCCTCACTAATGGAATTAGACCCTCACTTCTAGTTGATATCCTCTTACGTACGGAGAGGTGTGCATTAGATCATGTGGCACTCCAACTTGTACCCAGTGGTTTGAGTTGGGCTGTTACAAATAGAGAATCAATAATATCTCTGAAGATTAAGGTATAAAAATAAAATTCTTATTCAAATGGAAAGTATAATAAGTTATCTAAATATAAAAAAGATAAAAAAAATTATCTAAGTATGAGGAAGATGATGATAGTAAAATGGAATCTAAAAACTCTAGTGAAGATGCTACTGAAAGTTTTCTTATTAAAAAATTGAATGATGAGAATATTAATAGTGATGAAATAAAAAAACTCTAAAGAAGAAGAGAAGGAGTCTCGAATGGAGTTTATGATTAAAATATAGTTGATATAATGTCTCTAAAATGTTATTAAACTTAAAATAGATAACAAAAAGTTGAAGAAATAAGATCTTTCAGTAAATAATCAAAAATATTTTCTTAAATAAAAATCCAATTTACTAAAATATATTGATAATATGAATAAGTTACTTGATGAATATAAAAACCACAACATCAGGCTTAAAGAAAATATGCACGTGAAGGAGAAATAATTTGACCTTGTTTGATAAAAACTTGTTAAATTTGAGAAAGGAATAAAAAAATTCTAAAAAACAATTTCAGAAGATGGTGAAATTTATAAGAAGTGTAAACCACATAAGGATTGAAAAAAATCATCCTAAGAGGATAATAATAAGGTTTAATATGTTTATAAGAAACAAGTCAAGAATACCATGTATGTATCAAAAACAAACGGATTAAATAAATTTAAAATACTAAAAGAAACAACTAAAACTGGACTCTATTAAGGATGAAAATAAACCTACTCCTCCAAAGTCAATTTTTATTTCATTTTAGAAAGATCCAACTTGGGTTAAATCATTAGACCTCATAAAAGAAAAAATCCACTGCAGCAAAAAAAAACCAAAATACCAATACAAAAGCATACCTCACTGGATAGGTTACCCAGCTGGATCAGCCCAGTACTTCCATGCTAAGTCATTGAAGCCGGTATCTGGGTGTGAGGTGACAAAACCCTCTAAATTGATTGCAATAGAATCCATCAACTCTAGGAATGAGTCCATATCAACCGGAGAGACAAAATCCAGGAACAAGACATCGAGTTGAGATGTGTACCACACCATCTATTCTAGGATGAGATTCTTGGATACCTCCCCTGCTCAAGTCTCTCTCACTCCTCTGTTGTCAAGGCATCATCCCCAATTCTTGACCTACTGATCACTTCTTTTTTAGCCTTACCAAACTTACTAAACGCTGCTATCATCTTTCCATTAAAAACCAGGGGTCACATGGTATCTCCCTTCTAATCACCCAAAGATACACCCACCTCTGAGGGGATAGAGTCTGAGAGAGATTTTGAAGTAAAGGTTCCCTCACAACTTTGGTTCATGGATCCCTGGGAAAATATGATTTCTATATATATTTTTGTTACTATGGGGGATTTGGGTATACATTGAAAATATTATGGTTCAATAATAAACACTATAATGAATCTAGGAGTTATTGTAGGTAGAGTTTGGGGAGGAGTCAATCCACACAAATAAGAAAACATAAAAAATCATATTTAAAAATTAAAAATAGATTTCAACCTTTGGAAACTATTTTTTTAAAGATTTTATCATTCTATAAATCTTACTAAATGATGTATTGTTATATTACCATCTCAAAAAATTTTATATAAAAAATCCCAAAATTCTCATGTAAAGGAAGAAAAAGGGAAATCAAAGGCCTTTATGGTTGAAACTGCTCTCAAATATACAAAAATAAAACAACCATGGATAATGGATACTGGGTTTTCCTCACATATGACTAAAGATTTTAAGTTTTTAAAGAATTTCAAAGATTTAAAAGAAGTTATAGTGAAATTTAGAAATGATGAGTCCCTCATAATAAAAGGAATTGGATCTGCTAATATTTTAAAAATAAAACTTAAAATCCAAAAGGGCCTTATTTTTTTATGGACTGAAACACAACTTATTAAGTTTTTCACAATTCTAAGATCAAGGAAAAAGAAGTTGTTTTCATAAGAGATGGTTTTTTCTTAAAATACTTGAATATGGAAAAGTTGTTACAAGAGTAAGATAAACCAAAAAAACTTTTTTCAAGTTTAAGATGCACAGGGTTCATGTTATCTAGGAATAATATAAGAAAATTAATTATGGCATAAGAGACTTGGGTATATGTGACAGGGGAATATGAGAAATATAATAAAGAGATAAAGTATTCATGATATTACTAACATATCAAGAATAAAATATTGATGTTTTTTGATATTCTAGAAATTAAATATTACAAGCTCATTGCATAAGAAAGTTGAGATACATTCAACTCATATTATAGAGATTATTCATTCTTCCAATGTGGGATCATGAGAAATCAATTGATAAATAGAGATAAGTAATTTATTTCCTTTATTTATGACTTTTATCATATTTCTTATATTTTATTTTTGAAGCACAAATTTCAGTCTCTCAAAAAAATTAATAGTTTTAGGATAAGTGATGGAAAAGAACATGGATATTCCAAGAATAAAATTTGAACAGATAATAGTGTTGAGTATACAAGTGGTAAGTTCAAATATTATCATGAAAATCATAGAATACATCATGAATTTAGTGTACCATACATACCATAACAAAATGTTTTGGATGAAAGAAGAAATATAAATAGTGTTGATTTAGTGTACTACACATTCACAATCATTGTGTCTACTAGCCAAGATCTAATATGAATCCTTAAAATATGTATTATAAATAAACCCCAAGATTGAAATACCAAAGGCTATTTGATAGTCCTTATATTATAAAAGTCAAGGATGAAAATCTTGGGAAGCTTGATCAAAGAGGTTTTGATGTTATCTTTCTTGTATACCCTCCTAATGGTAGAGGTTACAGGTTCCATAATAATGAAACAAGAAATATTTTTGACTCTATATTTATAAAGGTGCTAGAATATTCTGATAAAAATTCTAAAAGTTGATTGAAAATATAAGAGAAATTAAAAATGGAGTGGTTATAGTAAAATAGCATGAAAAAGTTTTTAACATAATTGATAATATTTAAGTCCTTCAATATAAAGATTTTGACTCATTTAGTTCAAGTGATGAGGTAAAATCTTTCTCATCTCATCCTAGTGTTAGAAAAAATGTGTAAGTCCAAAATATCATTGTTGATCAAGGAAAGTAGGTTCTAACTATGATAAAATTGAGAATATTATTACATACCTATTTGTATTCATAGGTTAAGCAAAGAGATATTGAATAATATTTGAAGAATCAAGAGTATATTAATGTCATGAATGAATAATTGAATCAGATCCAGAATAATGAGACATATGAACTTCTACCCAAACCAAAAAATAATAATGTGTTTTTTAAAGTGGTTTTTCTAAAACAAGTTTAATGAAAAAGACGAAGTGATAAGAAACGTGGCATGACTAGTTTGTAAAGGAAACTTATAGGTCGAAGACATTGATTTTGAGGAGACCTTATCCCAATTAGAAAGGCTCAAAACCATCAGAATATTTCTTTATATCACTATACAATAAAGATATAATATATTCCAGATAGATTTTAAGTTGAATTTTCTTAATGTAGAGATCTATGAAGAATTTTATATTGATAAATTATGTGGCATTGTTCTTTTTCAAGATTAAATCTATATATGTAAGTTAAGAAAAGCTTTATATGGGTTAGAGAAATATCTGAGATCTTGGTATTATAAACTTGATACTTTCTTATGGAAGTTAAATTTAATTAAAGGAAGATGTTATAGTAACCTATATATAAAATAAAGTCAAGAGGTCTCCATCATCGGGATTTTTATATTGATGATATCATTTTCATAGGGAATGGTGAAGATATGTGTGAAAATTTTACTAAGGAGATGAAAGGGTTATTTAAAATATCTATATTAGATGAAATTAAATACATTTTTGGATTAAAAATTTAACAAAATAAAGAGTACATTTTCCTATCTTAATATAAGTATGCCAAGGAACTCCTAAACAAATTTGGCATTGAAGATTCAAAGTTGGTTTCCAAAGTCATTTCAATGGGAACAAAGTTGAAAAAATATGGTCAAGGAAAATAGGTTGATCCTAAATAATTTATAAATTTGATTATATGCATGTTATATCTAACTAGTTTAAGGATAGATATAGTGTGTATTGTTAAAATTTTATCCAGGTATCAATTTACACCAAGGGAGTTTCATCTTATGTCTGGAAAAATAATTATCAAATATATTTAAGGTAAAATTGATTTCAAAATAAAATATGAAAATATAGGAAATATTTATTTTCTTGGTTACACATATTTGGATTGGGTAAGACATTTCAATGACATAAGATCCACATCTAGAGGAGTTTTCTTTTTTGTAGAGATATGTGTGAGTTTTTATACAAAGGATAAAAAATTAGTGAATGAAGAAGCTGAGTATATAGCTACCACTCAAGCCGCAACACAGTTAATGTGGATAAAGACATATATAAAAGATTTTATAGTTAATATGAAATTACCCTTTCTCTTGGGTTATGATAATCAAAGTGTTATAAATATCATTAAGAATCAAATGCAATATCCTCAATCTAATAACATTGATATCATATATTACTTCATGAAAGATCATGTGGAAAGAAGTGAACTTAATTTTTATTTTTTTCCTACAATGTAGAAGGTAACTGATATATTCATTAAATAATTATTGAAAAAACATTTTAGAAACTAAGGTTTATTATGGGTGTATAACCTCACTCACAACAATGTTAAGGTACATGATGTTTTCCCCTCTCCCATCTTGCCTTTAGATAGTGTTTTCAAAGGGGAGGAAATATGTAACATAAATATATCCATTGGTTTGTGCTTTACCTATTTTGGGAGATAATATATTTATAGAGAGTTTTTAAAAAGGATAAGTTATGATTTTAGCATGTGAAATATTTTAACATTTTGTTAAAGTGGATGGATGAACTTGTTCTTTATAGGTTGATTTTTATGATAATTAATTTTTTGTTATAAAGATGTTTGAATGGTAGTTGTTTGAAAAGTTTCTTTATCAGTACTTTATAGACAGTGTGCTATTTTTGTTTAATTATTCTTTTTCATACATTGATTTCTATCACGTAGGATTTTATTTTTTGGTTAACTGATTCATTTATTTAGTTTCAAATTTTTAGTGATTTATGTTCCATTGTTTCCAACAAAATCCAAAGGTGGGGATTATTGAGGCTAAGAGGTTTTGAGGTTCTAAGAACAAGTTGGTTGAGAAGAAATAAGTTTTCTTAAGTATTGTATTTTATTTTCAAGTATAAATCACTTTATAATGTTGATAATTCCTTACAATATTGAATGGATGGATTCCAATTGACTAGGTAAAAAAACATAGAGTTCAATAGACTGAAGTGATTGGTGAGAGTGTGTCTCTAAATGTTTAACATATTTCTCTCATAGTTCCCTTGGACAGAGATGTTTGATAAAGTAAATCAAGTAATGCTTTGTTGATATTAAAATTAATCAATCATCATTATTATATAAAGGTATTAATGATTCTATATTATTTTTATTGAAGTAATATTATTTTTAAGACCAATATACTTAAGATTTATGGTAGTTGTTGATGAAGTTGGATCAGATAGAGAGAAGTATGAAATCTACTAAAAAATCATTACAAGTTCATTAGAGAAAGTTTTTAAAAGTCCATTGGGTAGAGAAAAACAAATTCATTTGGTAAATTTTTATAAAGCTCATCAGATAGAGAAACTAAATTTCATAGGACAGACTCTTTTAGGAAGAAGTTTTAAAATGATCAGATAGAGGATTCATAACAGAGTCATCAGATAGAAGAAAACATATGAAGTTCATCAAAAAAAGAAGTTTTTGTGGATTCTCTAGATTAAAATGGATGTTTTAAAAAGGTTATCTGATATAAATTTTTCAATTATAGTTATCATATATATGATTATGAATGAATCCATCAGATAGAGGCTTCCAAACATAGTCCACTAGATGAAGTGCATGTGGAGGCATCGATAAAGGGTTCCAAGAAGAGCCTTTAGATAGAGTAACCTAAAGAAAATTTGGAATAAGAAATATGAAAGGGTTTATAGATATATAAATATAAAGTATTTAAAATGGAGTATGATTATACAAAGAATAACCTTACAAGGTTACCAAATAAATAATTTCCTATAAATATAAACCAGGTTGAGCTTTTTTAAGTCATGGGTGCAATAGAAGAATACTTTGATAGTGTGACCAACTTATATTTTAGTCTTAAATTATGTGTGATAATTTATTTACATGATCATGAGACCATGTCCAATGAAAATAATATATTAAATATACTATATTAATACGTCATAACCATAGGGATAGTATCTTCACATATAATTCATAATTAATTTATGAGTAGATATTGAATTACCTCAACTTGTAATTCTGATTTCATTGATGATATTATAGAATAAAATTCATTGCACAATCATTGCACTACAGGATTCAAGTGTATAATCCTTTTAGTGGTGATCCACGTGTGCACCACAATCTCTAATAAATTCCATAGAACTATTATGTACTAGTATAGCTGATCTTTATTGCTTGCATTGTTGATGGTTGATCATAGTTGTTCTCTTCATGAAGGATGAAGAACCCTTTGTGTTCCCTCAAAATCTTGAGAGATAAGGAGAAGAGAGAGATCTCTAGGTCTGGATCCAATATCACCTTATCCATTTTTCACACCAAGTGAATAATGAAAGTGATATAACTGGATATTTATTATATATGGTTTAGGGTTGGAAAATCACACACAATCCCCCAACCATCTTTAATATTCTTAAATGAATCCATATCCAATAATAAAAATATTAATATAATTAATCTCTTGACATGAACAATGATTAAAGAATATAAATAAATATCATTTATATTATTCATACCATTAAACTTAGTCCTCTTTCCCTCATCAACATTTACCAATCCACAAATAATGGTTATTTAATTAAATAAATGTCACTTAATTATTCTATAATTAATATAATAAATATTATATTTTTCAAACATGTAAACTAATATTTATTATTATCATTTAACACACTTTATACTTTCAAATAACTTGTTATTAAATTATGACAATCAATCAAACCTGAATAAATATTATTTATTCTTACCTATTAAATTCAGTACTTGAATTTAACTAAGATTACATATACACTTAGTTTATGACCCTATTTCCCTCTTTATTATTGGAATTATAAATAACTGTATAATGTCCAAGGTTATCATCTAAAAACATGAAAAGGGACCCATAGAGAAAGAAGTTAATGTCACAATAACCAACCTCCAATGAACATTTTACTGTGTAATATAATCCTTTTATCACAATATCTCAAATCAAGTAGGTTTCATGTTGGTTCCATCAACCTATATGCTTGATGTATCTTTCTTTTAATTTTCATAAATGAATACTCCCATCGAACACCATGACCATGGATTTATTTAGGCAGTTCCATTCCCATAAAATGGCCTAAGATATTAACTTTTTTCGATATATGGAAGGGATAATTCCTTTCTTTCACTATCCATTAATGTTATATCATTTGTGACACACACAAAATTTCCTACTTCACCATGAACATATTTTATCATAGTTTTAATCAATACATCTAAATAAATTATTCATGATACCAATTACTGATAATATTAAATCTTAAGGATCAATAAACATGTCCACAAATAGGAACATCCAATGACACATGGAAATGTGGATTTCCTATTAATAGGCCTATTCTCATAACCTATTATCTTAGAGATTACTAAAGGATAACACCATGATAAGTTGTATCGATGTCTTATGTGCCTCCAACCCCTAATATCATGTATTGTATGTGTCCCATTAGACATTATCATCTAGCCATAGAACATGATCCAAGAATAATGTTGTGGAACCTCTAAGTTTTCATTATAGTGGGGAACTGCTATAACCTTTCAGTGTGACATATATTCTTAAGAAATTGTCCCATAAAAATTTCATGTAAAATAACAACAATACCATGATAATAAAAATTCACTAATAATTAAAATCATGTAATTAAGTAATAATCAAGTTGGTTCTGGGGAACCAACTCCTATAAACTCCCACTCGAACTAGAACCAACTAACAACAGCTTTCAGTCCACTAGATCTCACATGATACCCATGATTATGTTGAGATAAAGCATTTGTTAATGGGAATACCATGCTTTCCTTTATGGATATTCTTCTAATCATAACTTTACCTCATTGATAAAAATCCCTAAAGAGATGAAACATACAAATTATTTGATTTTTAATTTGTTGTGACCTTGAATCCTTTGACAGATCCACCATTATAGTGTTATCATAGTAAACTATGGTAGATTCTCTACTTCTAAGAACCACATAAAACTATTGGACAAAGTTTTGAATCCATACCATTTCCTTGGATGCATCGGAATCCACAATATACATGGACTCCACTATATAATTGGTGAAAAAAAAGCTACTTAGAACTCCTTTAGCACACAACTCCTCCATTGAGACAAAAGATATATCCATAATGTGACTTTAGATCATTCTAATCTGTCTAAAAACTATCATTTATATGACCCCTGATGACTATCTCTTCATCTCCTCCATAAACAAGGAACATGTTCTTAGTTCACCTCAAATACTTAAGGATAGTCTTAATAGAAGTCCAATGTTGGTCACCTAGATATACTTGATATATACCTACCATGATCAAAGAATAGGTAACATCAAGCGTCATAGATAACATGGAACACATGATAGATCTTATCATTTAAGCATATGGTATCTCACTCATTATTTATATTTCCTATTGTGTCTAAGGAAACATTTTATTTGAAAGATGTATATTGTGTGACACTAGAACCAATCCCCTATTGGATTGTTCCATACTAATCCACTTTAGTATATGGTCCATGTATGTACCTTAACTTAGTTCGATCAGCCTCTTGGATCTATCACACATGATCATGATCCCTATAATGTAGGCTGCTTTACCTAAGTCATTCATGGAGAAGCACTTTCTCAACCATTCCTTAACCTATTTTAAGGCTATTATATTGTTTCTAATTAGTAATATGTCATCAACATATACTAATATAAAAACAACTATATTCTCACTAAATCATTTGTAAACACATGGTTGGTATTCATCCTTAATGAAACCAAATTCTTTTATGGCTTCATCGAATTGAATATTCCATGACCTAGATGATTTCTTTAATCTATAAATGGATCTCTACAACTTACATACCTTTTTTGTAATTTATTGGATTTACAAACCCTTCTGGTTGTCACACCCCATGTCTTTATCAACTTTTTGGATTATATTAAGACATTTTGAAAGTGCATTCTCATTGTTTCTCATATTATAATTCACAATAAAACTAGATAAGTTTTTAGGTAGTTGGGATAGAATGAGATCTGTGTGTAGCTCATCAGGGATCTTAAAACCCAAGATTTTTATGTTCTCAATATATCCAGTTATCTTGACTACATGTTCCCTAAATGGCATCGACTCTCCCAACTTTCCTATGAATAATGCCTTAGAGATCTCATATGTCTCTGATCTCACCTTCTCTTGATAGAGATCTTTAAGGTGAGAAGAAATGCTATACACATCCATTTCCTCATATTTATTTAAAATCTCATTGGATATGGAGGATATTATAAAACACTGGACATCCATAGATTAATCCATATGCTTTAAATGTAGATATACTTCTTCCTCATTATCCTTTGTAAAGTAAGTTAGGAATTGGGGTTTCCGGTACATATAATTTTATTTCATAGTAGAGTATAACATGTAAGTACCTATACCATTCTTGGAAATTCACACCGGTGATAAGGTTATACTTTTCTTGTATGGATCACAATGATATTTTCAAATTCATTTGATTTTACATTTCTAAAAATTAAGATCATACAATTAGTACTTGTTTTGATTACAAAAATTAAATTAAAATTTTTAAATTTAATAAAATTTGATTAATCTCCCACTATTTTTAAAAATATAATATCCCTTACCATCAATTTTGGAATATTTTCCATATTAGTTACTCTAGTTAAAGGGATCCATATGCCCCTTATCATAACCCAAACTTGGGTCTATCAAGGTATTTAAAAGGATTTTAGGTAGGTGTAACTTTCCAACTACATTAAATCGGTGTTCCTTAATCTGTTGAGTGGGATACCAGATCCGGAAATACTAGTTTTTTTAAATATTTCCTCAATATTTGACTCTAAGTTACACCAAGTCTATCTTGGGTAGTCATCCCTAGAAGTAAACTAAGTTAATTCAACCTAAAACTTCAATAAAAAATTTCCATGATAATTGGAATCACCCCAACTTTAGTTGGTCAAGTACTTTGAACTATGAAATAAATTCTAGCATAATTAGTGGATGTCTAATCCAACTTAATATTTTAATTTTGGGGATTTTATCTATATGTGTAAATCCCATTTTATCCTTTTACATTCCTTATTAATATTAAGTGGATTTTACTTAAGTGATTAACAATTTCTGATAAAATATTTACACATAATCTGTTTATATTTTATTCATTCATGAATGCTTGTTAATTCATTTATTAGGTGATCGCTTATCATTCAAAAAAAAAAAAAATTAATCATACAACTAGAAAAAAATATTAGTGTCATGATCATGATATTCTCTAATCAGTTAGTTTATCTTAAGGATGATAAACTAACCCTTTACCCTAGGGGTAAAACACCTTGAACCATAACTTGTCTCATGTTGTAGTATTCCACCTTTGCTTATATTCATCACCTTGATTGGTTTTTCCTCAGCTCCTTGACTCGGACTGTCTCCTCTCACCTATAAGATCCCTCCTTATATAAGATTTTACTTGCATACAAGTGAGTGGATCCAATGGATTGGATAAATGGGGTTTTACATAAAAGAAAATGTGTGCACACAAACACTTACATAATAAAGAGGGGGTGACTCACAGGATATCAATAATAATTTAATTATAATAAAATGATAAATTAAAAGAAACCAATCAAACATAAGGGTTGGTCTAATATCATGATCATCCACACATAAACATGCAACAATCATACATTTGAAATCTTGTTATCAATTACTTCAAGTGGATCTTTTAATTAAGATAATGCTCCATGAATTAATCCAATTAATTTAATTTATCTTAATTCCATCCAACATATTTATATATAAATCTAGATATATCTCCAGATATATCTCCAGATATATCTATCTAGATATATATCTAGATATATCTTTCTAGATATAACTCTATATATCTTTCCAGATATATATCTAGATAAATCTCTAGATATAATTATATATATATATATATCTAGATATATATTTCTAGATATATATCTAGATATGTTTCTAGATATATCTATATAGATATATATCTTGATATATCTCTAGATTTATTCATAGATATTTCTATAAATATATATATATATATTGATATATCTATCTATATATATCTCTAGATATATCTTTCTAGATATATCTCTAGATATATCTTTCTATATATATCTCTAGATATATCTTTCTAGATATATCTCTAGATATATCTTTCTAGATATATCTCTGGAAATCTCTGTTAGGACCAAGATGATGATGAAGGTGGTTGTTTTCAAATGTTTTCTTTTGTTGTTAAGAAAGTTAAAGATGAAAGATGAAAGGGAAATCAACTCACTTTTTATTTGGTGGAAATCTTACTGGCCATTTTTTTTTAAATTATCAGACTCGCCTTAGGCCTGCAATGGGAGAAGATCATAATGAGGAATTGATCATTATCTGAAATGAGAGATTTGGTCACATGGATAATCTATCTTTCTAGAAGTAAATGGTCATCAAATTCACTCTGGATTCGGTATGAAACAAGTGATCGTATCAGAGTCTGCATGACTACGATAAAATTTAAATGTGATGATGATTTTCTAATTTATATTTCATAAATCATAAGTTAATTAGAGAACTTATGATGCAAGCTTGGTGAAATAAAAGTAGATTGAAAAAGATTCCAAGTCAGTTGTATTCTAAGAAAAGGTTGATGGGAATTGTACTCGTGACAATAATATTTGGGATGAGAAGGAAAGAAATAGGTTGCTGGAGTATTGGAACGTTTTAATATTTTCAATTGTAATTCAGGCACATTAGCATCTGATCCTCGAATGTATTCAAAGGAATGAGAATGAAGTTTATGGGAAATGTAAGTCAAATATTGTAGCAGCCTATCCTCAAATGTTTTCAGAGGCATGAGAATGAAGTTGATGGGAATAGAAATAATTTTAAGTGTTATCGTATTTGGGTGGAAGAGAATAAAGACATGTTGTCAATCGAAAAGAAAACCTACTTAGATTTATCGTATCTAGGATAATCATTTTTAGAATGATCATACCCAGGAAAATCAAACTCAACTTGATTGTATTTAGGGAAATCATACATAGAAATATCATATGATGGATAATCATACTCTGGATGTGATGAAAAGAAATAATATGGAATAAATGAAAAGTTACGATACTTTCCATTTGAATTATAATGATTTTGAAGCTATTCTCAAATTAATTTAAAGCCATAAAGGAAATTATGATTCATGAACCAATTTTTAATGAAGAAAGTTGCTAAAATTTATTAAGACTGATGAATGAAAATATAAGTAAAGAATGAGATCAACAATTTAGCCCACCATTTCAAAAGGGTTGAATTACTTTTTAGGTTTTCAATTGGTTCAAGTGTATATGTGAAGAAGTAAAATCAGTTTGTAAGATGATTTTGTCGAATATGCTATCAAGGGAGATCTTGGTATTCAAATGAATGATTGTATTCAAAATTCAGAGTGGTATCCATTTCTTTATACATTTATATATTCAATTGATACATAGCTTTGTATTGAAGAAATCATCTTTAGAAAATTGGACTCATTAATTAACATTGGACTGAAAATTGAAAATGAAAGTCTAAAGAAGAGGTAAATATTTGAGAAGAATTGAGAAGCATTGAAGAAGTCAAAATACACCCAATATTTTAGGATAAATTGAGATTTGGGTGAATTTAAGTGAGCGGGAAAGATTTTGGGATTCCCGCTAAATCTCTCAAGGGTCACCTATAAAAGTCTAAAAGTACACTGTACATTTCTGATGACAAATGTACTATTCACTGAAGAATATAGAAAAGCTTCAAGTTTTTTAGAGAGAAGAATAGGATTTCTGTATTGATTTTTTTTTTTTTTTGAAAAGTTTTGATGGATTGAAGTTAAAGAGAAGAGACAAGATAACAATATTGTATTAATATGATCATCATAATTAGTTATTATCATACTCAGTTGATTACTATATTCGACTTGTCAATCATATTTAGCTAATCATTGTATCGGGCTAGATAATCAGATTCAGGATTTTTGTACTGAGATTCCTGGGTAGAGGAAGAATCGTATTGGGGAGAATCGTACTAATTTTTCCATACTCAGAATTTAAGTGGTGTCAAATCATCTTTATCATATTCTATCAAAGTCATATTTTTCATACTAGGGAGAATATTACCTGGAATAATCATAACTATAAGAATCGTACCAGGAATAATCCTATCAAGGAGAATCATACTTGGAGGAATCAGACTGTGAAAAATGTACTAGGAAAATCAGACTGGATTTTTCCTTAACAAAAGTCCAAGAAGTTATTACCATCTTATGGGTAAGAAATTGAATAAGTGTTTTCAATTGAATAGATTTTTGGAATTAAAAATTAGCATGGGTAACATGAGTTGTTACACAAACATTGTATTACCTTATTTGTGCTAAGAGGGTGCACACACACTATTGGAATTTTTTACATAGTGCTACATGAGTGAAAGGGTATATCATACTCATTGTAATACAAAGATTTATTTCTAGTGGATTTTTTGGTATTGGATCATTTTTAAACCATACCAAGGACATAGCTGTTTTTATTGAATAGTGAAACTTGTAAATACTTGTGCTCTTATGGATGTGTGTTTGAATTGTTTTCAATGGGGAATAGAATCTTTAACAAGAGTTGAAGGTTGTTTCAATTGAAAAGAAACTTAAAATAAAAAGTATCACTGATTCACCCCTCCCCCTCTCAGTGAAGTAATTACAGTGATTGGTCACTTTCAACTAGTATCATAGGAGGTTCCTTTGCTTATTATTTTTTGATGGAGAATTTTAATTGTGTGCACAGTAATGGTATTTCAATTTTTTATAGAAATAATTATCATAACTATAAATATATAATGTTTTCTTATCTCATGTCTATTGGATATGATGTTCTTGAAGCTTCAATAGATGGGTTTCCTCCTATTTATTATAAAACTTCTCTTATATCTGTTGAAAGGAAGAATCTCAAGAATTATTTAAGGGCCAAGAATGTTATATTATCATCACTTTCTGAAAGTGAACTCCTAAGTTTGAAAGGTGTTCCCACAGTCAAAGTTATATGGGATAAATTGTAAAACATATACGAAGGCAATATAAAAGTGAACAAAGAAAAAATTCAAATCTAGATATTGAAGTATGAAGACTTGAAGATGGGTGAGTATGAATCTGTTGGGGACTTCTTTACTAGATTAAATGAAATTTTGAGTACTATAAAATGTCTTGGTGAAAAGTTAGATGATTCTAAATTTGTTGAAAACATATTTAGAATCCTTCCTGACAAGTTTTATGAAAAGGTTTCTTCATTGGAAGACAGAGATCCTGAAACATTATCTCTTAACAATTTTCATAGTACTCTCATTACTTATAAAATGAGAAGGCAGAAAGCTATGAAAATAAAAACCAAGGTTGATAGATAAATGTATTTCAAGGCTTCTAAGAAAGAAATATCAAAGAATATTCTCATTTAAGATGAAGTTGGTGACTCTGAATCCAAAACTGAGTTATGTAAAAATTTTGATGATATTTTATCCTTGTTTTCTAAAAATGTTAAAATAGGTATATGGAAATAAAAAGGAAAACTTCCCTTGAGATTTATTGAACGTGGAGGCATTGGTAACTTTAGGGATAATTACCCTCAAAGAAAGAAAGAAGAGGATAGTGATGAAGAATAAATTAATCCAAGAAGATCATGTAAGAAATAGGGACACACAAAAATCCATAATGAAATAGAGAAAGTTCTTGAATTCCAAAAGAAGAAGTTTTTTGTCTAAGGATGATGAAGAAGAAGGCAGTGATGTTGAATCCAAAAAATCAGTTGATTATGGTATTGAAAATAATTTTGTTGCAACATTAAATGATGAAGAATTTATAAGTAGTAGTTATAAAGAAGAATAAACTCAACTTGAACATCATTCGAAATAAGAGTTAAAAAATGTATGAGAAAGATTAGAAGGATTGAAAATAAAAACAAAAATTTGGAATATGAATTTTTCTTAAAAATAAATCAAAAAAATTCTGATGAGAAATATAATCTTTTAAAAGAGATTGATGATTTGAATAAATATCTTAAAGAAGAAAAGAATCTTAATGATCATATGGAGGTTAAACTGAAAGAAAAAGGAGAATAGTTGGATCTTGTCCAACAAAAAACATTCTAAAGATGAAAAGAAATGTACAAGTTTCAAAAACTCTATCACTGAAGTTGGTGAAAGTTCTTGAAAGAAGAAACCTGAGAACAATCAACAAATTATACCTTTAATGGGTGATAATAAAGATAGTTTTTTTAATAAATATGGGAATGTCATATATGTGGCTAAGACCAACAAAGTCTGGAATTCAGAAGTCTTAAAGAACCCTAAGTCTGAAATTTTTTTGAAGTAATATGATTCTAGAAAATCTTCAAATACTTATGGTTCTGATAAAGTAGAAAAGAAAAAGAAGATTCATATTTATAATATAAAGTTTTATGGCTCTGAAAAGAAAGATAAGAAGGTGGTTGAGAAACATATTAACAATTCCGGCCAGTATGGAAATTTCAGAGGAAAATATTCCTTTTAGGGTTATTGCTGGTATTATGGTGGATTCAGATATACAAAAAAAATATGTTGGTTCAACCAACAACATTACTATTATTCCATTGGTTATCAAAGGAAAGGTTTTAAGGGGAGACAATTCCCTCAAAAGAAGATGTCTGAGAAGATTGTTTTAAATAAACATGAAAACGCTACAGTAAAGATTGAAAATAGGTCCCAACCCCTGGAAAATATTTTTGAAATATGTGAACAACCTAAACACCTTGAAAAATAATGTCTTATTTTTTTACTAACACAACAAAAGATTTTGAACAATTTTCATAAGCCAAAGATGAAGAAATAAAATGAATAAGAAAAAGATGTTATTGTTGAAACCGTATTGAAAGACACAAAAGGAGAAAGTCATTGGATTCTTTATAGTAGATTTTATTCTCATATGATAGAAGATCTGAAATGGTTGAAGAATGTAAAAGAATTTAAAGAAGTAACAGTGAAATTTGGCAATGATAAATACCTGAGAATCAAAGGTGTTGGATCATCCATCATTGGAAAATAAAAATTGAAATCCAAGAAATCATTGTACGTTGATGGGATGAAACACAACTTACTAAGTGTTTCACAATTGTGTGATGAGGGTAATAAATTTATCTCCAGAAAAAATGGGTTTTTTGTGAAAAGTGACGAAGATGGAAAAATTATTACAAGAGGCCAATGTATAAAAAGAAACTTATTTCAAGTTGGTGAAATAAAAAACTCTTGTTACATGAGTATGGTAAAATAAAATAAATTATGGCATAAAAGGTTGGGAAAAATTTCTAAAAGAAACATGAGTAAGTTATCAAAAATATATAGTGTTCGAGACATTCCTGATTTTCCATTAAGAAGATATTATTGTTGCACTATTTATTAGGAATGAAAGATTACGAATTTTATTCATAAGAAATTTGGGATTTGTTCAAAACAACCCCTAGAGTTGATTCATTCCAATATTTGTGGGATGATGAGAAAAAAATCAACAAATGGAGATAAGTACTTCATCGCTTTCATTGATTATTTTACTCGCATTACTTTTGTGTGTATATGAAACATAAATCAGTTGATTTGAAATGTTTAAAAGTTCCATAAGGAAGGATGAGAATGAATGTGAGTATTCTGTGAAGAAGTTGAGAATAGAAAATAGAAATGAATATAGAAATGAATAATTTGAATTTTATCTTGATAAGTATAGAATTTGGCATGATTATAGTTCCTCATACACTCCTCAAAAAAATGGAATTTTTGAAATAAATAATAGAAGTTTGGTGGAAGTGGGAAGAACTATGTTTCTTAAACATAGCATTTATCATTAATTTTGGAGGAAATCCATGAGTAATGTTGTTTATATTCAAAAAAAATGTTTCTAAGGTCCAAGATCAGGTATGAATCTATACAAATTGTTTTATGTTAAAAATATAAGTTTGAAACACTTAAGAGTTTTCGAGAGTCCAAGTATTATAAAGAAGAAAGGTGAGAAACTATGGAAAGTTTGAGCAGAAAGGTGAAGATAGAATATTTCTTGGCTATGCTCCATAAGTAAGAGGATATAGATTCCTCAAAAAAGAGACAAAAAAGAATTTTTTATTCTGTTTATGTGAAGGTAATTGAAATAGGTGAGAAAGAAAAACATATTCAAGTAGAAAAGGAAGTTGAGAAAGTTGAAGAAAACAATTCTGATAAGGATACAAACAATTGTATTCCTTCTTAAGAAGAAGAATAAGAATCATCCATTTCTAGTGATGAGGAAGATATTTGAAAATATCATCCAAGGATGAGGAATCAAGTGGAAGCTTAGAATATAATTGGTGATCAACATCATAAGGTTTAAACAAGAATAAAAACACATACAATTACACATACTTCTTTGTATTCAAAGGTGGACCTGAATGATGTAAAAGAAGATTTTGAGCATCCATAATTGGTTTAGGCCATGAACAAAGAGTTGGTTCAAATTGAAAAGAATGATACATGGGAAATTGTACCAAATCCTAAAAACAAAAAACATTATTGGCACAAAGTGGGTTCTCTAGAACAAGATGAATGAAAAAGGTGAAGTGATAAGAAATAAAGAAAGATTGGTATGTAAAGGGTATTCCCAAATTGAAGGTATTGATTTTAATGAAACCTTTGCTCTGGTGGAAAGATTAGAAACAATCAGAATATTTCTTTCTATTGTTACACAATGAGGCTACAAGATCTTTCAAATGGATGTTAAAACTGTATTCTTGAATAGTTATATTAAAGAGGGTGTTTATATTGAACAACCTTGTGGATTTATTGTTGGGAAAGATGAAATTTATGTGTGCAGATTGAAAAAGGATTTTTATGGCCTAAAATAATATCTAATGTAATGGTATTCTAAATTGGATACATGCTTAAGGAAGATTAATTTCAAAAAAGGAAGAGTGGATAACAATCTCTATATTAGAGAAATTCAAGTGTACTCCCTAATTGTGATTGTTTATGTTTATGACATTATCTTTACTATGAATGATGAAAGAAGTTGTGAAAGGTTTTATAAAGAAATGAAAAAGGTATTAGAAATTTCTATACTAGGGGAAATGAAATACTTTCTTGGGTTACAAATACAAAAAATCAAAAAATACATTTTTCTTTCTCAAGAAAAGTATGCTAATGAACTTATTAAGAGGTTCAGCATGGAAAATTCAAAACCTATTTACACGCCTATTTAAGTGGGAACAAATTTTTCTAAATATGGAGAAGGAAAATAAGTTGATCATAAATAATTTCAAAAGTTTATTATAAATTTATTTTATTTGACTGCCTCAAGACCTGACATTTTTTATGTTGTTACCTTATGTGCAAGATTTTAGAGTGCTCCAAAAGAATCATATTTAATTACTAGAAAAATATTTCGCAGATACATCAAAGGCACAATAAAATTAAAAATCAGGTATGGAAGCTCAGATATTATTTATTTTTTGGGGTATTCAGATGCTAATTGGGCAGGAAATATTGATGATATAAGATCCACATCTAGTGGATTATTCTTTCTGGTAAAGAATTTTTTTTAGTTTGAATTCAAGGAAAAATAATATATTAACTCTTAGTATGGCTGAATCAGATTATGTTTATGACACTCAAGACACTACTCAACTTATGTGGATGAAAAATCAATTGGAAGATTTACTTGTTGAAGTGAAGTTACCCTAGCTCCTGGGTTTCAGTAATAAAATTACAATCAATCTCACTAGAAATATAGTTCAACATTCTCATTAAAAGCTTATTAATATCAAATATAATTTCATCAAAGATCATGTGGAGGAGAATTAATTGAAGCTGTAATATGTTCCAACATCAGAACAAGTTGCTGACATATTCACAAAACCCTTACTGAAAGAATCATTTTCTAAATTGAGGTTGAACATGGGTGTCCAACCTCTTTCTCATTAAGGTTTAGGTATGTGTTTTCATCCCCTCTCTCATATTACCTTTGGATAGTGTTGTCAAGGGGTATAATGAATTATTTCATAAATCTATCCATTTGATGCATGTTAAAATAGGGATTTGTGGGTATGCTATGAATTAAGCATTGTTTTGTGAGTGAACTATTTGTTGGAGTGGTTATAGGAAAAGAAATTGGTTTGTATTCTAGGTAGGATAAAGAAAATATGAGGTTTAAGAAGAGAGGAAGAAGGTAAAATTAAAAGGATTTCATAATCACTAATTTTGGACAGTATGGTTTTTTTGTCAATGATTCTTGTTTCCTGCAATGAGTTAGCTAGCGTAGGATTATAATTATTGATAAGTAATACATTTCTTGAGGATATAAAGTTCATTGATTCATGAAAATTAGTTGAAAAAAATCCAAAGGGGGATATTTTTGGGATCAATATGATGATAAAGGTGGTTTTAAAATGTTTTCTTTTATTGTTAAGAAATTTGAAGATGAAATATTAAAGGGAAATCACATCACTTTTTATTTGGTGGAAAACATACTGACCATTATTTTCAAAAGGATCAGACTTAACTTGGGTTTGTAATGGGATAATATCATAATGAGTAATTGATCATTATCTAGAATGAGAGAATCAGTTTCATGAAGAATGTATCTAGTTGGAAGTAAATTGTCATCAGATTCACTCTGGATCTGGTATGAAAGAAGTGATCATATCGGAGTCTGCATGACTACGATAAAATTTAAATGTGATGATTATTTACTAATTAATATTTCACAAATCATAAGTTAATTGTAGAACTTATTATATAATCCTGGTGAAATAAAGGGGGTGAAAAATATTTAGGCTGATTGTATTCTAAGAAAAGGTTGCTATGAATCATACTCATGACAATCAGATTTGGGATAAGAATGAAATAAATAGTTTGTTGTAGGATTGGATAGTTTTAGTAATTTCAATTGTAAGTCATGAACTATAGTATCCAATCCTCAAACATATTCAAAGTAATGAGAATTAAGTTTATGGGAAATGTAAGTTAGGCACGGTAGCAGCCGATCCTCAAACATATTCAGAGGAATGAGAATGAAGTTGATGGTAAAAGAGAAAAAAATTAAGTTTTATCATATCCATGTGAAAGATAAGAAAGATATTCTACCAATCAAAAAAGAAAACATACTCATATTTATCATATCTAAGATAATAATTCTCAAATTGATCGTACATAGGAAAATAATACTCATCTTTATTATATTTGGGGAAATCATACTCAAAATGATCGTATATTGTACAATCGTACTTAGGCTATGACGAAAAGAAAGAAGATGGAATGAATGGAAACTTATGATACTTTACAATTGAATTCTGAAGATGTTGAAGTTGTTCTCAAATGAATTTAAATTCATGAAGGAAGTCATGATACAGGAACAAATTGTGAATGAAGAAAGTTTCTAAAATTTATTGAGACTCATGAATGAAAAGCGAAGGAAATAATGAGATCAACAATGTCGTAAAATATTTAAAAAGGTTTGAATTACTTTGTAGGATTTCAACTAGGTTAAGAGTATAAGTGAACAAGTAAAAGTGGTTTTTAAATAAATTTTTTTGAATATATTGTCAAGGGGGATCTTGGTATTAAAAAGAATTATTATATTCAGCATTCATAGTGGTATCCATTTCTTTATACATTTATATATTCAATTGATACAGAGATTTGTATTGAAGAAATCAACTTTAGAAAATCAGACTCATGAATTAACATTAGATTGGAAATTGAAAATAAAAGTATGGAGAAGAAGTGAAGATTTGAGAATAATTGAGAAGCATTTATGAAGTCAAAATACACTTGATATTTTATGAGAAATTGAGATTTGGGTAAATTTAAGTGAGCAGGAAAGATTTTTGGATTCCCGCCAAATCTCTTGAGGGTAACTTATAAAAGTTGAAAAAGTACACTGTACTTTTTTGATGACCGATATAATATTCACCACTTAAGAGAGATAAGATCTATGTTTTTTTAGAGAAAATAATAGGATTTATATATTGATATTTTTTGTTGAAAAAGTTTTGATGGATTGAAGTGAAAGAGAAGAGACAAGATCACAATATTGTATTCAATTGATCATCGTACTCAGTGATTATCATACTCAGCTAATTACCATATTTGGATTGTCAATCGTATTTGGATAATCATTTTATTGGGCTAGATAATTGGGTTTAGGATTTTCAAATTGAGATTCATGGACTGAGGAAGAATCTTACTAGGTAGAATCGTAGTGAGTTTTCCATACTCAGAATTGAAGTGGTGCCAATTCATATTTATCATATTCTATCAAAGTCATATTTTTTATATTGGTGAGAATAGTACTTGTAAGAATTGTACCTGGAAGAATTGTACTGGGAAGAATCATATCGAGTAGAATCGTACTCGGAGGAATCAGACAGTGAAAAAACATATTGGGAAAATTGGACTGGGTTTTTCCTTAACAAAATTCCAATAAGTTCTTACCTTTTTTTGGGTAAGAGATTGAAGAAGTATTTTCAATTGAATATATTTGTGAAATTGAAAATAATCACAGGTAACATGAGTTATTATACAATCATTTTATTACCCTATTTTTTCTAAGAGGGTGCACACGCACTATTGTAATTGTTTACATAGTGCTACAAAAGTGAAAGGGTATATCCTAATTGTTGTAATATAAGGATTTATTTCTAGTGTATTGTGTGGTATTGGATCATTTCCAAACCATATCAAGGATATAGCTATTCTTATTGAATAGTGAACCTTGTAAATATTTGTGTTCATGTGGATGTGTGTTTGAATTGTTTTCAGTAGGGAATAGAATCCTTAACAAGAGGTGAAGGTTGTTTCAATTGAAAATAAACATAAAAGAAAAAGTATCATTGATTCACCCCCTCCCCCTCTCAGAGATACAATTACACTGACTGGGAACTTTCAATATATCTTATCCAATTACTGATTATGTTATCAAGAACAAAGAAAATAAGATAAGAAGATTTTGGATTATTAAAACAAATAAATTTAATTAAAATAAAATGATAATGCATGCAATCAATAAATGAATAATAAATAATTTTAAATTAAACATGAGATCACTCTGATACCACTTCTGGTTTCGGGTGCATCAGAGGAGTCCTTTGAAGTTATGATTGACTAATCTTTTATTCTTAAATAATGTGCAATCATTAATTTTCATGATCATTAGACCATGTACAACTAAAATTGTAGATTAAATATACTATATTAATACATCATAACTTTAGGGAGAGGATCTTCACATGTAATTCATAATTAATTTATGAACAGATATAGAATTACTAAAACTTGTAATTACACTTTATTTGGTGATCTGATGGAATGAAATTCATTTCACCATCGTTTCACTATAGGATTCAAGTGTATAATCCATATATAATTGATCTAAATGTGCAAAATAATATCTTATCAATGTCACAGAACCACCGAGTTCTAGCATATTTGATCCTGATCACTTGCATTGTTTGTATTTTATCAGAGCAGTTCTCTTCATGAAGGATGAAGATTCCTTAGCGTTCTATCGAAATCTTGAGAGAGAAATAGATAATAGATCTCTATAGGTATTTATCCAATATCAAATTATCTTTTGATCACACTAAGTGAATAAAGAAAGTGATATAAATATATATTTATTATATCTGGTGTAGGGTTGGAAAATCGTACACAATCCCCCAACCATCTCTTAATATTCTTAAATGACACCATGTCCATTATTAATAATAATATTATTATTAATCACTTGAAATGTGAAAGGATTTAAGAATATAAATAAATATCATTCATGTTATTCAGACCATTAAACAAGGTTTTCTTTCCTTCGTCGCCATTTATTGATCCTTGAATAATAGTAATTTAATTAAATAAATTTCACTGTATTATTATATGATAAATATAATAAATATTATATTTTCCAAACTTGAAAACTATTTTTATCATTTAACTCAATTTATTCATTCAAATATATTTTGATTAAATTATAGAGATCAACCAAACTCAAATAAATATTATTTATTCTAACATGTTAAATTTGTTACATGAATTTAACTGAGATTGCATATACACTTAGTGTGTGACCCTCTAGACCTCTTTCTCAATGGAATTAGGCATAACTGCCTAAAGTACAAGGTTAGAATCTAGAAACATTCTAATACACACATAGAGAAAGAATCTAATGTTGTAATGATATCCAACCTCCAATGAATGTTTTACCATGTAATATAATCCTTTTATCATAATATCTCAAATCAAACAAGTTACATGATGGTGTCATTAACCTATATGCTCGATGTCTCTTTATTTGACTTTTCGAAAATGAACATGCCCATAAAACTTCATGTACATGGATTTATTTAGGCCTTTACATTCCTATAAAAGGGATTAATATATTAACTTTAATCAAGAGACAAAAGGGATAAATCCTTTCTTTCATTATCCATTAATGATATATCATTCATGAGCACCCAACGTATCCTACATTACCATGAACATATGTCATCATGGTTTTCATCAATAAATATAATTATGTGATTAATGATATCAATTAATGATAATATTAAATTATAAGTATCAATACACACATCAGCATATAGGAACATCTAATGACACATGGAAATGTGGATTTCCTATTAACAAGATTATTATCATAACCTCCTATATCTATGATTACCAAGGTATAACACCATAATAAGGTGTATCAATTTCTTATGATCCTACTACCCCTAATATCCTATATTGTATGTGTCCTATAATAAAATATCATCTATCCATAGAAAAATATCCAAGAATAATGTTGTGAAACCTCTAGGCTCTCATTATAGTGAGGAATAGTTATAACCTTTAAGTGTGTCATATATTCTTAGGATATTGTCACATAATAATTTTATATAGAATAAAAACAATAACATGATAATAAAACATAATTATTAATGAAAAATCATGTAAATAATTACTAAACAAGTTGATTCTATGAAACCAACTCCAATAGTTTTAGGTATCTTTATAAAGGCTTTAAATGTAGAAATGTTGATTTGTATGTTCAAGGATTAAATAATCACAAAATAATATCATGATTCTACCCAATATATTATTAAGGTTTAAATAATGTTGACATCAAGATATTAGGAAAATATTTTCAATGAATGTTTACTCCTATTTACTTGGAAGTTTGAAGGTGGCCAATCATAGAAAGTTTTGAGTGGGATGTTCAATTTTTGAGCAGGAACATTGAATTTGAAGTTTTTGATTCTTCCTAATTTGTCAAATATTTGTCTCATACATAAAGTGAAGTAAGTTTGTTGTGGAAATGTGGCTGGAATAATTGAGTTGGGTGAAGTGCTGAAAATTTTAGGTGTTGATGGAAGAGCATGTGAGAGATCTTATGTCATGGAATCGAACACAGTATCACTAGACAAAATGATAACAAAAATATTTTTTATATTAATTATTATCATATGAATAGGTTAAAGAGTAAAATGGATAAATAAGGAATCAGTTGGTATCAATCGAATGAGGTACCTGATGTAGGGAATTGGACTGAGGGTATCAAACCAAGGATATTGGACAGAGGGTATCTAACCGAGTATACCAAATTAATAGGTTTAGAAATGGAATTTTATAAATAATTTCTCACCCAAAACTATGAAATAAAGTGAAATAATATAATAATAACTTGAAATAGGGTAATTTTGAATAAATTTTCAACAGCACAGTGACAATGTTGAAGTCTGTTATAGAAGGTTCTTTTATTGTTACAAAAAATTGTTATATCTTATTATCTGTGAGAGGAGAACATGAAGTATCAAAGGAATATAGTGTTATGTAGGTGATGGATATTACCTTATTTTTGTAACCACCAAAAGGATTTTTTTCTAGTGATTGTGTGGTTTTTTCCAATTCATTATAAGGACTAGATACTCTTATTGAGTGGTGAACCTTATAAATAATTGTGTTCCTGTGGGTGTGCTTGTTTATTTTCTAGTACAATAAATTATTACTAACTAGAGGTTAAGGTTGTTTCTTATTTAATAAAATATAAAAATAAAATATCACTAATTCACCCTCCCCCTCTCTCAGTGATCACATGGATCTTAATTGGTCCTTTCAAGAGCGATATGTGACATGTATGGGTTAAATATACAAGTCCAATGGAACTCTAGAGTGATAATGAGAATTGGCCTACCAATGGGTAGTGTTCCATGTATTTTTTAGGGGTGGATCTAAATTATAACCTTTATTATATAGATTTTTTGTTCCCACTTGAGGGCTTCGATGATGGGTACATTTGGATTCATAACACGTGAGGTATGGTTGTATGTGGCTAAGGGATTTCTTAATGTAGATAATTTCTTAAAAGTGTGTTGTTTTTTATTCTAGATGATTGGTTGTTTTATATGATAATTAACCAACCTAATTGTGGGTGAGATTTCCAATATTATTATTTAGAGAGTGATAGGATAGATGTTCTTCTACTTGGGACAACATGGTGCTACTTCTAGGATGAGATGCCTATTTTCTGAGGTATAGGGATATGATTGTATCTATCTTAGATGTGTTGTTATATAGTGATAAATAGTAGAATAATTTTTAATGGATGTGTTTTTATCCATGGGTATGTTATAGAGTTTTGGTCAAGATATTTTGATTTCCAACTATATATAACAATGTTATCAGGTATGGGTGTTGATCATCCGGTGAAGGAATGTAGTGGTTCCTGAAATTTTTCTAGTTCATGATGGGGTATGGGATTGGACATTATTTCAATCCATACTGATATGTGGTGTTGAATTGGCACTATTATAATTCATGTTTTTTGTATGTTATGTGTCATACTTTTGGTTTGATGTACCTTTTATGCCCCTGAGACCAAATGAGTACACCAGGTGGGATGTACTACCCCTTGAGATGATATTGAGTATGCCAAGTGGGACATACTACACCTAGATATCTGATGGGTATTCCAAGTGGGATTTAATTCCCCCCTAAGATGATATTGTTCATGAAAAGTGGGGTGTTTTACCCTCTGAGATTTGAAGAGTATTCCATGTGTGTCATGATACCCCTTGATATGATAATGAGTATGCAAGGTGGTATATACTTCACCTTTTGATCTGATGAGTATGCTGGGATTTACTACACCCTAATATGATAATGAGTATGATATGTGGGATTTACTTACCCCTAATATTTTATTAATATATCAGGTGGGATGTAATTCCCTTTAAGATGGTATTAATTATATTAGGTGGGACATATTTCTCTTGATATCTAATGAGTTTTGTAGGTGGGACATGCTACCACGGAGTTTGTTGGTGTGTTACTCAATACACAAATTAGAATAGTTTATGAGGTAACATCAACAAACCATAAATTGACAATATCCAAAGTAGGTATGAGTTGACTGTTTGGGTGGATTCTTGAGTACCCAACGAATCATCGAGTGTATTCATGAGATTGTTTATATCTTTCATTTCATTTTTTATATGAATTCACATATATACCTGTTATTATTATGAGAACCATTGGTAGTGGCCTACTTAGTTTCATGATCACACCCTACACATGAACCTGATCGAATTTTTGGACCTTATAGTTGGCATGTAGGTTAGGGCAAGACCCTAATACAGTTTAGTGGGCTAAAGGAGCTTGGCTGGGATGTAGAAATTAATATGAGGATATTTCAAAGACTAGTGGTTGGGTATCGTTTGATTTATTGTTTTATTTTATTTTTTATTTTTTATACTATATTTTAATGGAATTTTTATTCTCTTGTATAGATTTATGATTGAATTCCTTACATGGGTTTTATTTTTTATAGCATGGTGGTGTTATTTATTTATGGTATTCTTTCTAGTGTAATTCAACATATGTAATTTTTTATTCTTATTATGTATTTTTATGTTCTTTTATGTGACAATACTGAGGATATAGTCACCCCATGTGGTTTTATTAGACCCATATCGCTAGTCAGTGGACTATTGCATATGGGGAGTAATGCTTGAGCCCATGTGACTATCCATTCTAACATTTTCCAAGTAGATCAAGCTAGAGACATTACACATAAACAAAAAACTAGGTCCAAGGCCTTACCAGGTCCCATATCCCAATCCTTTCTAAAAATATATAGTTCATCCCTTGGTCATCAGGGCATTTCCCTTACCTGCATCATGAATCATGAAGGATACGCACCCACCAAGGTGCACATGTTGGGTGTGAGAAATATAAATAGTAATCCACCACCAACAGTTCCCATAAATAAATAATGTATACATGTAGTGAATGCACAATATGATATGGAAATAAAACATACATAAACATAACTGTCAACATATAATTGAGTTCTAAAAAGACACTCAAATGAGAAAATTTTCTTGATTCATCCAATGCTGTAATGGGATAGTACACCCACAGTTTGACCACAACAAGTGGTTGAACAGGTTATCACATCTCATAAAAATAGACATAGGACATCATGTTTTCATTACTGGTAATAAGAATATGGTTGACCGTGTTATCACTACTCATAATAATAGGGTTGTTGAATGGGTTATCAACATACATGATCTAAGTTATAGGTGTATGAGTCATCATAATGATACATAACATAGGTGAATGGGTCATCACTTTAATAAAAACCTAGGTGAACATGTCATTTGATGGATATATGACCTACATCTATATATATATATGATATATATATATATATATATATATATATTACATGTGAATTATAATTTTCATGTATAAAAGGGTATATTATTTTATATAATTTGTGATTACAGAAAAATAAAAAAGTATTATCATTTACTTCTCTCTTGTATACTATCATTCAAAGAACTATTTCATTAGATGAAATGGTGAGGAGGTATAGAATTCATATGATGAATTACAATAAATACAAGTCGAGAGTTTTCTCTTATGGTTTTATAAACCATTTTTATATTATGATAGTGTGTGTGGAATAAGTGTGTGATTATTCCTATGCTTGGTCAAACCTCCCTGAACCTATATCTCTCTTCATCATTCTTTCCTTTTCATGTGAAGATACTAGCATGTTGTGGGAGTAAGGAAAATCTTGCATATACAACATGTGATTCATTCGATCTATGGATATACCATAGAGGTGGGATTCATATATTTTCCACTTATGTGATCTTTATCAAACCATGTTATGGTGTTTGAAGATATAGTAGAATCCCTATGTTGTAAGGTACACCATTTACGGTGTTATTTATTTCAGTATTTTTATCAGAGTTTCATATTATCTTGCATGGGTGACCATCAAACAAGGGTTTTTATCATTTCTTCTTGATCTAGTAAATGTTACTAAACTATAATGAAACCCATTAGTAGTATCAGAGTGAGATCGTGTTTATATTTATGAAATAATTCTTGGAATGAAGAAAAAAACTAAAAAAATAGAGTTTTGTTTTTCATTTCTAGAAATTTGGGTTTTAAAATGGTTTACCCTTACGTAGCATGGTTATGTAAGAGTAACTAAGGTACTGAATTTAAAAAAAATGTGTTGTGTAAAGGTAATCAAAGTATTACCCTTGCGCGACTGATATGTGTAATGGTAACTAGAAATTACCCTTACATGAGCAAGGATATTTGAGAATTACCTTTATGTGAAGGGTTCATGTAAAGGTAGAACCCTTATGAAATTTTTTTACATAAAGGTGATTACCCTTACGTGTAAATGTCGTGAAAGGTTATAATGTATTTTGTTAATGTAGTTAGTTTTTAAGTAAAATTCATGCAATGTTTAAAAGGGTTATGTAAAGGTAACTGGTTGATTACCCTTATGCAAGAGGCTATATAAACATAGTGGTGTTGTTTTTATAAAAAGGGTTATGTAATGGTCATACCTTTAAACGAGCCGACTATATAAAGGTAAGACCTGATGTACCCTTATGTAGCATCTACTACGTAAGGGTCAAGGGAATCTACCCTTACGTAAACCATCTACATAAGTGTATAAGGAAAATTACCTTTATGCAGTGGTAGTTCATAATGTTCATGGAGTTATACCCTTATGCAAAGGCTCTAGAACCACTATACCCTTACATAAAGTGTCTATATAAGGGTATAAGAAGGTTACCCTTATGTAGAGTCATGGTTCTGCATAAGGGTAAATAGAAAAGTTTTAAAAAAAATTAAATTCTTAAATGGTCTTAATGGTTTATAAAATGTTTATAAATCATTGTAAAAGGTATTTTTGGATATTTTAATTTATAAAAGGTTTATAAATTAATTAATTAGTTATAATTAATTAAATGTTTATGAAAAATTTATATTTTCAAATATTAAAGGATAATATTTAAATACCTTTAACAAATTATATTTAAATTCATACAATATAAAAATAAATGTGTTTATTTAGAAATCGTATGAAATAATTTATAAAGGGTTATAAATTATGAAATTATACCAAAATAGAAAAAAAATTATATTTAAATTTTTAATTGTTTATAATTAATTATTTTAAATTGTTAAAAATTAAATTTGGCCTTATTTTGATATTATTTAAACTGCATCAAAAATGTTTTGATGATTGATATGATAAAGGTTTAAAAATGAATAAGAAAAATGATATTTAGATTATGTAAAAAATTTAAATAATAGAAATTGGATTATAAATATTTTATAATTCAAATAATATCCTATATTAAATTAGAAAATAAATATATTGATAAACATAAAAGTGTTTATATAAGAATGAATATAAAATGTTTATATTCAAAATTATGGAATGTCCATAATGTTAAAGCTATAAATTATAAAAGGTTTTATAATTAGATTTTATTTATGAATTGTTCATAAATGGTTATCTCATGTTTAAATATTTGAATTGTTAATTTATTTAAATCGTATTCACTTATATATTAATCATTAATATTTTTTTAAGAAATGTGAATATTATGTATTCTTTATTTTAAAATGTTAAACAACATCTAGGATAGAGCCTTACCTTACATGCTAGGAATGACTGTTTATTGAATTTAGATTTTCATCTACCTTTACCAAAGTTTAAAATTGAAGTTATGAAATTGAATTTAGTTATTGAATATAGTTTTTGTATATTATTTTTTAGAGTTTTGATAAATCTCATTCTATCTTGAGTAAAGTATCCCTGGGTAGATGGACTTGGGGTTGGACTACCTACCTACCTAAAGGCTTGTCCCTTGTCTAGGAAACAGAATGAAGTTATCTATTTGTCACTCTAGGATTACTCATGTAAATATTTTCAATATCATATGATTCTAAACCTTCACATGAAGTTTTCATGTAACTTATGCATATGATTCATTCAGATATGTATGAATATACTTGACCTCTAATTTTGGGTGAGTAACACAAACTTATGGATTGTGTAATATTTTCACATTAATATGGTTTGAACATATTGGTTTGTTGGAGGTAATATGCTTACAAACTAAAATACTAGAATCATGCATACATAAAAGTTAATAACATGAGATGATATAGTGAAATAAAATTACATTCAAATAATAAGTGTGAGATTCATTCCACTTTTCAAGACCTCAATCATCCAACCTGGTAGGTATTTCTATATATAAGTTCCCCTATATTATATTGTGTAAGGTAAGAAAGGAAAGGTAACACTAGAAAGTCCTTGGGTAGGTCATGCCAAAGAGGATTGCCCCTGTATTTTTCTTTTTTATCTTGTTTTTTACATTTGTTTTGGGTTAAACTAGATGGGATACCCTAATAAGATTAGGTCACTCGAGGAATGGAGTGGAGATTATCCATATGATAGATTGGGAAAAGGGATATCCTTTCAAATATCCAATAATCATATAAGATATGATTGGTATGATTCCCTAACTAAATAATAAGTGGTGAGAGAAATACCATATCATACTCATTGATTAGTAAAATATGGACCTTTACCCACTAATGGATATAATTAATTTTAAAATTGGGTCATCATTTTAGTGGGAGCCTATTTAATAAAATTCATTATTAAATGGTTGATAAAACATGATACTAATATAAGAAAAGCTTATATTTTATATAATATCATCACCATCATCAAGCTAAACTTTTTGAAAAATCCTTGATAAGGATAAACTTAATGTAATCTACTCTTTATACTAGTAACTTAAGAAAAATTATTAAGGAAGATCACTAATTTAAGAAAAAATTTTAAGGAAAATATATGTGTCAAAATACTTCCTTCCTTGGTAACTAAGTGTTTAAATTATTAAATAAGTGATTCTAGATTATTATGGAATCATAGAGTGATTCATTCAATGTTTTAAAGGAATTATATGCCAAAATACTAAAGTAATATTAGTCTCCACTCATGTAATCAATATCATTGGATACATCAATGGTTTTAGTCTCATATACACAATATGATTGGGCACATCCAATGATATTCAATATGATTTAATATGTTAAATGAATGGGTGAGAATAAAGGTTTCTATAAAACATTAAATATTATATAAATCAGTTCTATTATATTGATAGATGTATGATATCAACTATACTATTTAAAAGTGTCATAAATATACATAAGGTTGGAATGTGAAAATAATTTAATTTTGGATCTTGAAGGTTTTTTTCATGTAATGGAGAAAATGATTTACTACATTGATAAATTGGTTATTTCAAGATTATATAAAATTGTCATAAGATGTGTATTTTATCTCATCTATATCTTGAGAATATAATGTAAACATTAGTTATTTAAATGTGATGATGGTTTTTTAAACACAGGTATTGTGGTTTGTTTGATTATATAACTTTATTTAAGGAGAGACTAAAAATAGCTTGTTCTGTTTAGGGAATTTATCCTATTTTCATTTATGGAAATTTTCTTACAAAGTGATTGAATTCACAGAAAATTTTACCCAATATTCTCAAAGTGTTGAGAATGGATGAACTGGGCATATTTTGTTTGGATTCTGGTATTGTATGTACAATATAAGTAGGTAAAAGTTTAAACTAGGATAATAAAATCTAGTTAAAACTTTCAAAAATGTTTCTTTAAAAAGCCACTCAAAGTAATTAAAACCTAGGGTGGTTATGAAGAAGGAATAATAATTCAATATAATTGGATTCTCTAATATATACCTAAAAGAGTTTAAAAAACTCCATGGAATGTCCATGTCAGGTATGGATTTTATAGAAATTAATTCTATGAGTTTTAAAGGAATGTGATGCTGAATTTATATTTCAAAAAGTTTTATAAATATACAGGATTTCAAAATCGGAGTAATAATTTATTGAGATTGTAGTTTATATTAAAAATATGGAGTAAATAGTTACTACATCAAGAATTTGAATGTATAGGATTTTATCAACCTCAAATGAATCTAATTAAAATATTTTTAGCTTCATATCATTTATTTTATGTGATAAGAGAAGTTTCTTGCTAATAAAGGGTTGTTTTAAACAAAATGAGATAATTTAGTTTATAAAAATGGTTTATGATTCATCAATTTCTATAACATGTTTTTTAAAGAAAATTTGGATAATCCAGGATAAATGCGTTTATCCAAGTATTTATTAAACTATGTGGAAATGTATTCCCACAACCCATCATTGGTATATTTTAATAAAGTTTTCTTTTAAATGAAATATATTCCTAACACGTATGATTCCATATATTATATGGAAACAATACCTTATTTATTTAATATTCCTACTAAAAGTAAAAAAAATGTTATTTCCTGATACAAAAGGGTTTTTATATATTAGAAATATATTCTGAAAATTATATAGTGTTTAAGAGGCTCATGGGTGTACGTTTGGACTTATAGAAGTTCAAAATTAAAAAATAAAGGATAAAACCAATCATAAGTTAAAGTATTTTCCACTTAATATCCTAAAATTTTTAGGATATGTGATGTTAAGTAAAAATGTAAAGTGTTACATTTAGTTACCATTTAGAATGTGGATATCACTATTATACCAGTTTAATATAAATCGTTTTTCACTAAATATCATAAAAGAGTTTAGGATATGTGATGGTAAAGAGAAATGTAAAGAGTTACATTTAGTTATCATGAAAATAAAAGACACTTTTTCTTGAAGGATTATACTTGTCAAAATGAAAAGTGAGTTACAATTTATATCCCAAAATATTTTGGGGTATAGTGGTAAATAGAAATGTAAAGAGTTATATTAGTTATTGTAACAAAGTGTTATCATTTTATCCTAAAAGATTTATGGAATGTAGGTAAACAATAATGTATGTAGTTACATTATTTCAAGGAAAATTTTTGATGGAATATGATTCCAAGGATGATGATGATTAACTTACAAATAATTCTAAGTATACACCAAAAGTTTAAATTGTAACATTTTATGTTTTGAAGTTAATAAGTTTGAATATGTTCAAAGTATTGAACTATTCAGAATATGATTCCTAAGTTTCACCATTATTCAAACTGGATTAATTCAAAGATGTCTCTCACTAAAGAGTTTAGTGAGAGTGTTTTATTATATGGTCATATATAGATGTGATGTGGATTATATATGATGTAATTAGTTAACAAAACCTAGAAATTGTAGCAAAATTAAGGATGGTTTTGAAGTTTTACATATATGTTATGTTAAAATGGTGCTTATGTTGGTCATGTTAAATATTTTTAAATATTTTAATAATATTAAAATATACCACATTAAAGGAAACCTCCAATTTATCATTCTTTCACATTTTCTATATAAATGTATATATAGATATACATTTCATGAAGTGAAATGGTAATTGACCTATCAAAGTATGACTTTGAGTTTATCCCTAATTGATGCTCACCATGGAGTATTATAGGTTTTGAAGAAATGTTAAGGTTAGTGTGAGTAGGATTCTTGTATAGTGATACATAATATGCTCATGAGGCACAAAAAAAGTATGGGATATTCCTTATTCATGTTGAATGATATACTAAGTATACCACATGGGGTGTCATACACAGATGTATTTGGTATACTAGGGGTGCATGGATCATATATGAGTCCCAACTACCTAAGGTTAGAGAGATACCTAGAATGAGAGTGTTCATACTTCGATACCCTACTTATACAAGTCAACATATGAACTTAGATGATCAGTGGGTGGTTGGGTATATTGTTGATCATGTCATTTGTTGGATCTTAACCAATATGAATTTATCCTCTCATATAAAGAGCATTAAATATGTTCCCTTAATTGAGATAGACTGTGGGAGTGTGTGGAAACACCTAGATATTATATATCTATCCGGGTAAGGTACATGTGATGTGCTTATCCATAAGGATGAATGACATGTGATGTATTCATTGATCAGATTAGTCTACACTTAGAGAGTCAAGAACAAATGTGTTGTCTATATGGGATTGACATGCTCTGTTTCCTAGTTCACTCGATGTCTTATACAAAGGGAAAATATGATAATGAATGTTTTATATAATTTATACTGGTGTACATAAGTATATAGATACATGTTTTTGGTGGAGATCATGTCGGATCCCTTTATAGATTGAGTAGCATTGGTGTTTTTCTAGTGGACACTCTTTTAATACATATATGGATTCAGAGATTCATATTTTTTGTCAAATATTTAAAGACCTGTGGGGTTATACTTTTTGGTTTATTGAATGGATATTGAGTTTGAGTTAGATAGCTACTCTAAAAAAAATTAGAGTTAATACAAAAATGTTTTGGATGGGTAATCACAAGGTGTTTCATATGATATGATACAAAGTGAAGTTAATGATAACTTTCCAAAAGTGTTTTGGAAGATATCCAAAATGAGTATTGGATATGGTTTTGCAAGTTATTGTATACAATACAATATAAGGTGAAATGTCACAAAAATCTCTTAGGATTTAGTGCAAGTGGGAGACTGATGAAGATATGACCTAAAGCCTTATATATATATATATATATATTACATGTGAAATATAATTTTCAAGCATATAATAGTATATTATTTTATACAATATGAGATTTCAAAAAAATGATAAATCGTTACCATTTATTTATCCTGCATATACTATCATTAATTGAATTGTTTCATGAGATGAAATTGTGAGGAGGTATAGTATTCATACGTTGAATGTGTTTATTGGAAAAATAATTAACTTATTCATTATAAATGAATGAGTATATTATACAGCCTGAGAATTTTTCCTTATGTATTTATAAAACATTTCCATATGATGGTGGTGTGTGTGGAATAATTGTGTGATTATTCTTATGTATGGTTGAACCTCCCTGAACCCATAGCTCTCTTTATCCTTATTCCTTTGCATGTAGAGATGCTTGCACATCATGGGAGTAAGAAAAATCCTACATGTACGAAATGTGATTAATTTGATCCATGGATACATCATATGGGTGGGATGCCTATGTTCTCCACTTATGTGACCTTTATCAAACCATATCATGGTGTAACAACGTGTTTATTTCAGATATTCAAAGAAAGATATATCAAGCATATAGGTTGATGAAACCATCATGCAACCTATTTGATGAGATATTTTGACAAGGGGATTATATTACATAGTGATCATTCATATATGGTTGTCTTCATTGTGATATTAAGTTATTTAACTAGGGTTCCTTGACCCATTTCTAGATAGTAATCTTAGACTTTAGGCAAATCCGCCTAATGACAACGAGAAAGAATCCTAAACATTAACACACTAATTGTTTCTATTAATCTCAATTAAATTCTATTTTAATTTTATTAATGGGATAAATATTATTCTCAAGACCTATGAATAATTTTATTTAAGTTATATTGATCATATCAATTAAATAAATATTTATTCATCGGTATGCGAATAAGAATATATTTTTTATTTTATTAAATATTTAAAAAAATATTTATTCATCTATATGTGAATGAAATATTTATTTATGAATAAAATATTTATTTGGGTATTCAAGAAATACTAAGTAGTTCGAATGAACCAAGACCACGATCGGTGATAAAATAATTATTTATAAGCTGGTGAATATTATTTATCAATTTACGCAAGTTGGCGCACCACAAAATAATATTATTATTATGTGGCATTGGGTTTATTAATGGTTTTAAATGTTATTTAATGGTTGGAATGTAATTAAATAATATTTTAACCTAAACCCTAACTATATAAATAAAGAGTTATGTCTATATTTTATTGCATCCAAAAATTAAGAATAGAGAATTGTTTCACAAAATGAATTCTCTCTTGATTGCTCCTCTATCCCTATTAAGAAAAATTAATGAAAGAGAGATTTCTTCAACACTGAATAATGAGAGATCAATAAAGAATAATGCAAGACATTTAATTTATCATGATATCACCTAAATACTGATTGTTGTTTCTCAATTATCATTGGAGCACATGTGGATTACCAATATAGGGATTCTATCTTTGGATCCTCAACATTTAATTTATCATGCTAGCACCTAAATACTGATTGTTGTTTCTCAATTATCATTGGAGAACATGTGTATTACCACTATAGGGATTCTATCCTTGGATCCTCACATCACAGTGAAGGCAATATGAAAGGGTCTTTTTGGATGATCAAAATTCATTAATGAAGAAATTTACTAAGCCCACATATTTATTTTTTCATATATTAAATAAATTAATTATAAATTTGATGTGAAAGATCCCCATTCATGGTCTTAGATAATGATAATTAAATGAAATTTTAATATATCACTCACCACCGCATAATTACACTATTCCTAAAACCAACAACTTAAGATACCATATAACTAGAAATCTCATAATTATCAAGCCACATTGGCCACCAATTATCCCAAAATCAACCAATCAAGTTAACCCACTTCTATACCACCACATGTGTGAGTTTACTCTTCATTGAGGAATGATCAAGAACACATATCACCATCCACCAACTAGTTGGAACCTCATCATTTAATATTGTTTGGTGATTCAAACTCAATTAGGATAAATGAGTTACATTACAAATAAAATCATGCAATACACAAATAAAGAAAATTACTTGATGAGGATCACGCCTAAGGCCATGGGGTATACTTACAACTCTATTTGGAATAACCCGTTATGTAGAGGATTGATTCATATGTAATGTTAGTCATGATGATACCAAGAACTCCACGTAGGGAAAAGATAATGATATAGGATCTCACTTTAGGCCTCATAGGAGGATTCCAACAACTCTATCCAAGATTGAAGTTCCGCTGAAAGGATCACCATCCTATGGGTAGGATGTGATTCCATACTAATAATCAAGGAATGGATCAAGGGAATGCATCCTAACAAAAATTTTCCAAGATAATGAGATAATGGTTCTGATCCATGTTTGAATAAGCACATGGAGTGTACTTGTAGTGCACGGTGTGTCCCTTCGTCATCAGGTCCTTCCTGTGTATCACATCCCTTGTTCATGTTCATGTTTATGCTGAAGTACATGGCATGTCTAAGACCATGTACTCTTGGCAGTGTTTGTGTATGGCTAGTCTTGTCCATGTATGGATAGTTATCCTCGTGCTCATGTACCTTCTCATGTACACACCAAGTTTCAAGTTAGGGTCACATGTTGTGTGATATGGGTCGCACACCGTGTGATATTTATCTTCTCTTAGAAACCCTAGCATCGCACTAGGGGGTCCCACATGGTGTGTAAACCTGAAATACAATATGTGTAATGTAGGATTTCACATATCCCATAGAAGCTTCACAATTCGTCCAGATCTTCCTCTGTTTCCATCCCTCTCACTAGGAAATGAATATATGGATCCAAATGAGCTTGACTACCACTAGATATTTGATTTCTGACCGTCCAAAATGATTCGGATAACTCCACCATCGATCTGATCCACCATTGTTCACTAAAACCATAACCAGTGACCCTAAATCTATATTGATCTACTGTCATTTCTATCATTGTACGATCCTTGTGTCATATTGATCCTAGATCTGTAATATCAAATTGGTGAACCAATAAAAGGTTGAACAATGGTAGATTCTCGGTATTTTATTTGAACCACCAGTCAAACAAAACATTGGTGATGAATGTGTGAAGAATGGTGGGAGAAATCCAAGATAACATGCAAAAGAGGAATGAACATTGGCCATGTTTATTTTTCCTAGATATTTTTTCATTAGGAAAAAAAAGAAGATCCAATTTAGATAAACAAATCTCCCAATAACCCCCGCAAATAATCTCATTTCTACAATAGGATTGATCTGTGAATCAATATATTGGTCGATTTATTCGTATTCATCATAGAAATAATAAATAGGGATAAATCCAAAAAACACAAATATCCTACCTTGACTTGGATCAATTTTTGGCAAATAATTTTGTCTCATTGTCATTGGAAAGATCCTCAAGTTTCCTAACACACCAATCGATGATTCATGAACCGATCATCGCTCGCCAATGGAGTCTCCTCCAATGCTCTACAATGGATCATCTCTATTTGAAGGCTTATGTGGTTAACCCCAAAAATTATCCATAAGCGCATTTATATAGAGAATTTATTATGTTAGGATAATTAATTAGATTATTTAATTTATTTAATTTATTTATTTAAACATCTTCCCATGACCGTGCCCAACTCAAAAGTCTGACGCGCTCTATGGTTATATCGTTACTAGGGTGAAAATCATGATATAAACTCAATGGAGAACTCATATTTCTGATTTGAGATTCCATTTATAAGTTATTATAATTTTTCAGGAAAACTATGTGTTCGTGAATTTGATATATTTAATCTATTTCAAAAATTAATTTCAGGCACACCAGGCAATGGAATTTCTTATCGTCTCAACGCCTAACTCTATAAATAATCCATATAATGTTCAAAAAAATAAATGGAAAAATTAGAGACATTTAATATCATTAAGATGAAATTTAATTAATTAATTCGTTAATTAATTAATGCAAGCGTTTTCATCTTAATAATAAATAATGAATAAAGAAATGAATGCTAGCCAGTTTTTTTGTGTATTTGTTTCATGTATGACCATTCATGAGCTTGACCAAGACATGTGTATGTGTTGTATGTTTTAATTTAATTTATTTCATGAGATTTAAATTATTTAATATTAAATTAAACGATGACCTATGAGTCATCCCTCCCTCCATTATTATGTATGACCTGCATGCCCAAGGATTTTTATGTAGTCCCATTTTAAACAATCATTTTGTTCCCCTTTCCAGATTATGATTCATAAATACATGTAATTAATAGAGTATATAAATATTCATGGAGGTTATTCAAGATGAAACCATTTTTATTCCAACTCAGGTGATACACAGGTGGGCATGGAGAATGTTGTAACTCATGCTAGGACCGGTAATAAGAGTTATTTCACCTGGGTCAAAGGTTGATTTAATGTTCGCTCATTAAATAAAACATTTGATAAATATTATGAATGGGTAATTTAATTAGTTATTTATTTATGTCTATGAAATTATTTATTTTATGGATACAAGGGCGTGATCACATAAATAAATTAATTAATGTGCAAAGAAGGAAATTAAATAAATGAATTATGCGTAAATATTTTATCTAACATGGTTGGTTAATTAAGTAACATCCACTTAATATTAATGAGATATGTAAAGGATAAAAAATCCAAAATTTATGCATAATAAAATAAAAATCCCTCAATTCAATATTAAGTCAGACTTGGCCTTCCATTACTTGATTAGAAATGAAACTCTATAGTACTAAGTGTTTGACCAACTCTTTTTGGGACACTTACTTTTATAATGGGAGTTCTTATGAAGTTTTTGGGTTGAATTAACCATTTTACTTCAAGATTAGTATACCTTATTAGTCTTGGTATAATTTAGATGCAAATGTTGAAGAAATCCTAGTCAAGATTTCAAGATAGGGGAGTTTACTCAACAGATCAAGAGGAAGCAAGCCTGTAGTTGGAAAAGACCTTCCTACCTAAATAACTTCAAGTAGATTGACCAACCCTTATTGGGTTTATGAGAAGGTGAATATGGATCATTTCCACTATAATTTCATATCAACTAGACATTCTGAGTTCAATGGTGAGAGCTATTGGAACTTGATAAAATAGTGTAGTAATTAATAAAATCAATTAATTTATTATATCTCACCCAATTTTTAATTAAGAAAATTACTAATAATTTGATCTTTTAATTTTAGAATAAAAAATGGTAATCTAATCATCCACATTATCCCTACAATTAATATTGGGTAAATAAGGCCTCCAAACTAGCAGTAACTTCCAAGAATAGTACCGACGCCTTCAGGTTGTGCTACGTCATGAATAGAAATATTACATGCTATAATCCTTATTTACCAATCCACCTTATAAGGAGAAGAGTGATAAAGAGTTCATAGTATATAAGAAACATATGGATGAAATAGTTGATGTTCAATGTTTAATGATTTCATTTATGTCTAGTAAACTCATGAAGCCTCATGAAAACATGGATGTATGTAGCACGCTTGAGCACCTTCATGGTCTTTAACAGGAGTGATCTAGATATAAATGGTTTGAGATTTACAAGTAACTCTTTCAAATAAATATTTGAGAGAGTTACCCATCTAGGCCTCATGTAATCAAGATCATTGGCTACATTGAGTTCTTAGAGGTTCTAGGGTTTAAAATCCCAAAAGAACTGATCATTGATCTCATTATAGCATCACTCACTTATATATTCTCTATATTTTTTATTAATTTTAATATGAAAAACATTTATAAGTATCTTTAAAATTTTCTTACTCTTATTATCTATGTATATAAGGATATAAAGTGTGAAAAACCTTCCATTCTTATGGTGAAAAAATGAAAAGGGTAAGAAAAGTTATTTAAGGTTGGAACTTCTTCACACCCTTCCAAGAAGAGTAATATTAAGGGGAAAGAAAGTGGAAAATATGCTATCTATTTTTCATGTTTCAAGAAGGGCCACTAGAAGAAGAACTACACCCATCCAAATATGTAAGGGGAATCTTTAGGTGCATTTTTTATCAGGTGAAATTTATCTATTTCTAAAAATTGGGTATTATATACAGCCTGTGGTGCTCACATATGTATTCAAATATAGGAACTAAGTAAATTCATAAATATTGACCGAGGGGAGAAAGATCTACAAGCATTCAACAGAGGTAAACTTGTTGTTGTAGCTATTGGGGACTACCACCTCACATTGCTGACCGAAATGATCTTAGTTTTTAAATGTTGTTATTGTGTTCCATCTATTACCAAAAACATTATTTATGTATCCAAACTTGATTATAATGTATTTATTTTCAAATTTGGGAATAAATTTTTCTTATTTTATAAATATATCATTTTTTATTGTAAGGAACATTTAAATAATGATCTTTATGTGTTTTATTACACAAACCAAGTAATGACAATCGATAACGAAGTTACTTCACATGACTCATACCACACCCAAATTTTGCATCACTAACTAGGTCATGTAAATGAAAAAGTGATTGACTAAATTACATCAAGATGGATATTTATATTCTTTTGAAATAACACCACTTGGTTTATGCCACATGTGTTTACAAGGAAAAATGATCAAATCCACATTTAGTGGGAAAGGTGAAAGGGATAAAGAGATTCTTGAATTATTTCATACCAATGTGTGTTGACCATTTTCTATTTAAGCGAGGGGAGGGTGCTCATACTTCATAACTTTTACTGATTATTTTAGAAGATATGTATATGTCTACTTAATTAGGTATAAGTCAGATTATTTTGATAAATTCAAGGAATAAAAGAATGAAGTTGTGAACCAGATTGGTAATAAGATTAATAAACTCCACTCAGACTTTGGTGGATAATATATTAATCAAGACTTCATTGATTACTTATGGGAGTTTGAGTTCCTATCCCAACTTAATCCTACTTACATGCCTAGTGGAATAGTGTAAGCAAAGGGAGAAACTATACCTTATTGGATATGGTGATATCAATGATGATTCATGTGAGTCTTCTATTATCCTTTTGGGGATACATGTTACAAACAGAAGTACATATACTAAACCAAGTACCAACTAAATTGATAAATGGTATTCCATATGAATTTTGGAGTGGAAAAAACTATGTTATATAATATACATGTGTGTAGAATCAAATCATTTGTTAAGGCCTCTTCAGGTAACAAACCTGCACCCTGTGGCACAAAGTGTTCCTTTATAGTATACCCTAAGGAAATGAGGGGATATTACTTATACAACCCCTAATAAAAAAAGTTTATAGTGAAAAGGAACATTGTATTCCTTGAGATGGGTCATTTCTCAAAAAGTGATAGTGGGAGCAAGATAGACTTTAATGGAGTTGAGGATCAATACACACAATATTTGGTATAGGAATAGATTCCACAAAACCCTGTGGAAGAAAAAAATTGTTCCAAAGACACAAGTGTTGTGTAGGAGTACAAGTGATGTTAGAGAACCAAGAAATTATGGTTTTCTAGTCACCTAGGATGGTGCCTCATTATTAGTTGATAATAATGATCCTAAAACCTATAAGGAATTAGTAAGTCGGACAGATGTTGTCAAGTGTCAAGAATCCATGAATTCTGAAATGGATTCCATGTACCAAAATCAAGTCTGGATTTTAGTAGAACCTATAGTATATGTAGAGACCATTATTTGAAAATGGGTATTCAAGAAGAAAATGGACATGTAATAACAAGTCAATACCTATAAGACGCGACTGGTTGTAAAAGGGTTTAAACAGTATCAAGGCATTAACTACAATGAAACCTTTTCACCAGTTGCAATGCTAAAATACATCATAATTCTACTTTCCATTATGTCCTTATATTATTATGAGATTTAGAAAATGGATTTCAAAATATATTTCCTTAACGGGAACCTTTAAGAATATGTCTATATGATACAACCTAAAGGGTTTGTGACTCAAAATGATTCCAACAAGGTATGTAAGTTGGAAATATCCATTTATGGATTAAATAAATCATCTAGTTCATGGAATATTAATTTTTATGAGTCCATAATGGAATTTAGTTTCATATAGAATGAATGTGATTCGTGTGTCTATAAATAGTTTAGTGGGAGTGTGGTCATTTTCTTGATATTATATGTCAATGACATATTAATTATTGGAAATGAAATACATGTCTTACAATCTGTTAAGGCGTGGTTGAATAAATGATTCTCTATGAAGGACTTGGGTGAGGTATCATATATTCCTAGTAACAAGATCCAAGAGGTTTCTCGAACTAAGTCAAAGTACATATATTGACAAGATACTGAAAAGATTCAGTATGGAAAATCCAAGAGGGTATGGTTTCCAACATCACATGGTGTTCATCTTTCTAGAAAAATACATACTTAGACATGTGAGGAAAGAAAAATAATGGAAAGTATTACATATACATCAGCGATTGGGTCAGTCATATATGTTATGCTATGTACTAGGCTAGATGTTGCCTATGAATTGATTAAATTAAGAAGATATCAAGCTGATCCAGGTGAACATCATTCGATGGAAGTCAAGACTATCCTTAAGTATCTAAGGAGTACTAAGGATATGTTCCTACTCTATGAGGTAGATGAGAAACTAGTTATCAGAGGATACATCAATTCTAGTTTCTAAACTGATCAGTATGACATGAAGTCACAAACAGGATACATATTCACTTTTAATAGAGGTGTTGTGAGCTAGAAGATCTCAAAGTAGGATATGGTCATAGATTCTATAGCAAATTCTGAGTATATTATGACTTATGAGGTAGATAAGGAAGTAGTATGGATGTGAAACTTCATCCAAGAGATTAACATGGTAACTAATAAGAAATATCCTATCACACTTTATTGTTATAATACTGCAGTGGTGGATCTCAGAAAAGAGACAAGTTTAAATCAGTGGAAAAAACACATACTTTGGAAGTATCATCTATTAAGGTATTTTTCTCAAATATGTGAGGTTGTAGTGATTAGTATTTCCATTTAAAACAACATGGTGTGCCCCTTGACTAAAGTTTTGACTCAACAGAAACATGATTATCATATGAGGTCTAGCATATTGAAATTTGTAGGTAGTTGGCTCTAGTCCAAGTGGGAGTTTTTAAGAGTTGGTGTCTTATCACCAAATGATTTTACTTTGATTACATGTATATTCAATGTATTGAATATTAATTAAACATATTTTTACATATTTTTTTATTTTTATACATAGATTTAATGTAATATTATCCTATAATATTTGTCACATTAATACGGTTATAGAAGTTCCCTGCTATGATGAGAACCTTGAAGTGCTATGACAATTTTCTTAATATAGTTATGTGGTTTGATAACGTACTATGATAGGATACATAGTATTTAGACCTTCAGGTGAAAGTACTTGAAATTGGATTAGGATTCTTCTTATGAATTTATCACTTAGTAATCTTCAATATGATAGATTATGAGAACAGACCCACCAATAGGAATTCTATATATTTTGGTGTCATCAGATACTCTTATTTATGAGCATGTGTGATGGTAATTAGAAATTAATATTATCATTAATTCATGTAATGAATCACACGGTATCACCCCTGGTTTCAATTAAGTAACTATTTCTTAATTTTTTTAATTATGTAAAGTTTTTGGGTAAAGTTTTGGAGGTTTTGGAGGACTTTTGGAATGTTTGGGGGGCTTATCTAGAGGTTCACGATTTGAGAATGGTTATTAAAAATAGTGAAACTCCTATAGAAAACCATGAAAAGTGAAGTAGTGGGATCTAGTTAGGTTCAGGGTTAGTCATATAGTTTGAAAAAACTATGTGGCCACCTAAGAGTAACTATTATTTTGGGGATAGAGGCATATGCTTGGTTAACACACTGTTTTCCTAACAGTGTGTCCTAACCGTGCACGACAAAAAATTAGATCTTAAAATTTTGGATCTAATTTTAATTTTACCCTAAACCTATATTTTTCCCTAAGTAAACCCTAACACTTTTTCCTCTCTTTTCAAAGGCTATAGAGACCCTTCCCCTTGATCTAAAATTAATTTGTTGGTGTTTCTTGGTGTGTTGAATCCTGGATTCCTTGGTAAGTCTCCATTCTTGGTGGTTTTTCTTAGATATATTATTCTTCCCTCTCTTATATTAATATATCTAATCCATTAGGGATAGATATATGTTATTTTTATGCCAATAATGATGATATTTTGTTGTATTGATGATAGGGAATGAGATCTAAGGCGGGTTTTTTGAAGTTTTAACACATTTTGTTGAAGAATTTGTTTCACTCTTCGTTTTAATCATATTTTATGAGGTAGGTGGCTTCATTATCGATTCCTCTTATTAGAAATCAAAGTATTGGTTTCAAATTGTTAAAATTGCTTGAATTTTTTTGTGAAATTTTTGTGAAAATCTTAGAAGAAATATTTTTTGGTGAGGGTTTATGGAATTGTGAAAGTTGTTTTTTGTTCAAAGTGCTTTGTTTATGGATTTTAAAATTATGTTTTTAAAATGTGAAATTGTTTTGATTCATTGAAATGGTTTTACGGTAATGTTTTAAATAAAAGAAATGTTTTATCAAAATGGATTGAAATTGTTTGATTTGGAATTGGTTTTTGGAATAATGTTTGGTGTGTGTTCTTGTTTATTATGGATTGATATGGGTATGAAGTTTCCCCCATCCATTGTTGGATGGATAATGGTATGAACTTTTACCCATCAAAATGGTTCACCAAGTGATGGCATGGTGGAATAATGACTCAGCACTCACGAGTATTGGGATGCCCATGGTTTCATGCATGGTTAGATATGTGGATATATGGAATGGAATGGGTTATTCCAAAATGGAATTTTTGAAATGGTTTAAAGGATTTCTTGGTTGTTTTCCTTGGAAATGGTTTTACTTTCTAAAACCATTTTGGTATGAAAACTATTTTTCTTAGAAATTTTTCGACTTTGATATAAACTGTTTTGTTGAGAAAATTCCTGGACTTGATTTAAACTGTAAAAAATGTTTTAAAGTGTTTTATATAAATTATTTTATATAAATTTGATAACATTTTATATGATAGTGGCATGAGTATGGAATTAATTTGGGGAAAACCTACTAAGTTTCATTACTCACTCCCTTCTTGGTCACTTTGGTGCATTTTTAGATGTTGTTTATTGAGACACAGGTAAAGGAAAAGTATCTCATTTATTTAGTGATACATTGTGATACATTGATTACTTCATGTGGAGTTAGAGCTTGGAGAATATTGGGGGATGTAGAGTTTATTTCTTCAGAGTCTTTAATCTTTGTGGTTTTATCTTCCACTTTGTACTCTGATGTTGGTAGTCTTCCACTTTGGTGCTCTGGTATAGTTTGGTTTTGTTGTCCATTTGGTTTTATGTTGAGTTTTATTACATTGTTTTCATGCATCATATAGTGGTTTTTGGTTATGGTTATCTTGGTTGGTTTATTTATGTTAAAAAGGGAAAATCTCCCCACAACTATTTATAAAGCTCTTGGCATTTATTTCCAGCCTTTGGTGTCTTGGGGATGTCACCTAAGTCCAAGTAACATTCCACCACATTATCAAGCTAATGGGGAGGGGATAGATGTTACAAATGGTATCGGTCTTTGTCGGTCCATATTTCATTTTGGGACAAATAGTATTGGATTATCGGTTTTGGAGTTGGAAAATCATTATTTATTAATACTTGAGGTTGGTTGGTAACAAAGAGTAGGATCATCAAAACTTTAAATGTAGAGAATAAAATGCATATCTTACCTATTTATTATAAACCTCAATTTACTAGGGAGTTTTATACATAAGTGTTTTTGACACACTTATAAGAGTGTTACCTCATTATCATGGGTTTAGCCAATGAGAAGAGCATGAAATACATTAATAGAAATGACTTCCCACTAAGATTTAATATTTCATTTTGAGTAATGATTTATGATTTGATTCAAAATAGTTGAGTTTTGAAAAGTGTTGAAATTGTTTTCAAATGTGATATTTTGAAATGGTATGGTATTGTTGTTTTGAAAATGGTTTTATTTTCAAAAGAATGAAAAAAATGGTTGAAATTGGAAAGTAATGAATTTTGAAAAGTAATATTGTGATATATGTGATGTGGTATAATTTTAATTTGTTAATCCTTCAGTTTATATAGAGTGATACTTATGGAGTTTATTATTTTTATACAAAATGGAACCTGGTAGCACTAATTCAAATGGAGGATATACCAATGGAAATTTTCCAACAACTTTCATAAACCGTTGGAGTAAGGATGTTGAGAGGTCCTTACCCAATGGTTTCATCAAACAGTTGGAATGGATATTTTTAGATGAGTTTTACCCAACAATTTTATCAAACCATTGGGATATGTGAGTTTTTAGAGGACTTTTACCCAACAGTTTTATCAAAACATTTGGATATGTGAGTTTTACCCAATGGTTTTTTAAACTGTTGGTAAAGCTTGCATTTCCCAAAGGTTTTTTAAAACCGTTGGGAAATTTTTCCCCTAAATTGTCAATAGACCTAATCCCCCATCAGTGTGATTGTAGGCCTATAACTGAGACCTAAATTGGAGGTCTCTCACTCAGAAAATTATTCCACCAGATCCATCTTCAATCAAAAAATTGTTTTATTCTACACTTAAAATATGTAAGTGGCTCCTTAAGTTTAATGTTTTGCATCTATTTTTTTGTTTCTGTTTTGATTTGGCCTAAACCTGAGGTCTGTGCGGTATGGTATACCCAATAATTGTAATTTGATTTGTTTTCTATTTTTTTTCTACACTTCAACTGTCATGATTGTGTGAATCAACTTTATTTGAAGTATTTATAGACACTCCTTTATAGAGTTAATGAACCATATGAAGGGATTGGGGCCAGTTAGGGTAGTGGTGTAGATGGTTTTCCATTTTTTAGAGGAGTGATATGGTAGTTTCTATGGACTTTAGTTTACTTTATCTTAACTATGTATAATTTTATGTTTGTATCTATTTGGTTTACTTTTAGCCTATAATACTTATTTATCATATGCCTGAGGTTAATAATGTTTTTTAAATGTAAACCATCATACTATAACACTCATATGGATGTATTCTTAAGAATAATTCATGTAAATCCTTTTTGGATATGTTGTTAATCATATAAAAGGTTTTTTATAAAGAATTATAATATGTGAAGTATTTAACATTTGGGGGGTTGTGCAGGTGGAGGTGAGGTGGGGGATTTGTAGGTGGGGGTGGGCTGTGCAGGTGGGGGTGTGCAGGTCGGGGGGGAGGGGGGATGTGCAGGGGGAGTCTACTGGGGTGAGGTGGGGGCTGTGCAGGTGGGGGTGGGGGTAGGTTGTGTTTATGGGGGTGGGGGGAGGGGGTGTGCAGGTGGGGGTGTGTAGTAGGTGAAGGGGGATGTGCAGGTGGGGTGTGTAGTGGGGGGAGTCTGTTGGGCATGAGGTGGGGGGTTGTACAGGTGGGGGTGGGGTGGGTTGTGCAGGTGGGGGTGGGGGGTCTACAAGTGGGGGGTGTATGTGGGGGGTTGTGAAAGTGGGTGGGGGAAGGGAATGTGCAGGTTGGGGGTGGGCTGGGTAGGTGGGAGTTTGTTGGGGGTGAGGTGGGGTGTATAGGTGGGGGGGCTGTGCAAGTGGGGGTGGGGGAAGGGGGGATAGGAAAGTGGGGGGGTGCAGGTGGGGGGGGGGGTTGTGTAGTGGGTGGATGGGAGGGGGGTGTGTGGGTGGGGGTGTGCAGGTGGGGGGGATGTGCAGTGTGCAGGTGGGGAAGGGGTGTGCAGGGGGGAGGGGCTGTGCAGGGGAAGTCTATTGGGGGTGAGGTGGGGAGGGGGGCAGTGCAGGTGGGAAGTCATCACTTCTATAGTTCTCCAATAAGCACTGGGAATTCATCACTTTTAGAGATTTGGATAGGTTTGAGGCCTCTTTAGTTTTGGTTCTTGTCTAGTTATCTTGATGAGTAAGGAATCACATGATCTAAAAGTTACATCAACTATATATGATGAATTCCTTCTCCCACAGCACATTTTTCTAGAAATAATATATCCTTGGAAGGTGGTGGGAGCCTTTTAGAATCCTTTCATACATAGTACAGGGGAGGAAAATCTCCATATATATCCACCTAGACTAGGGACCTACTACCATATGCACGTCCCATATTCATAATCCTACCTCTCTATATATTAAATGAATAGTGATTCTATCTAGACTTCACCTTCTAATGACATCCTAAATTTAATTCATTTTATGATAAAAAAAATATTGAGGAATCCATACAACTTCCATATAGGAAAACACCCATAATCATCATGCCATGATGATGCAAATCCTTACAAACTCATTACCATACATCATATCATTCCTAATAACTACCTACAGATATTCACAAACCCATATTCCTTCCACTAGAATCCCAGTGCCCCAACATTTCCCAATTTCAAACTTGATACCATCATCTTATCAAGTCACCAATCCTACCAAATTGGATTTTCACTAAAAAATACTACTCTAATCCTTAACACCTGTAATTTTTTTTCATAACATGAATGAAAACCCAACTAAATCTCATAGCTCTTAGTCACAGCCCCATGGACATCCCCCCCACCCCTGTGGGACAAACCCGTACCCCCTGGAAATCCCCCCACCCCCGTGGGACAGCCCACCAACCCCCCTGGACACCCCCTCCCCCCACCCCCCGGACACCCCCCCCACCCCCACCAGACCACCCCCACCCCCTGGATAGCCCTACCACCCCTGTGGATAGCCCCCCAACTCCCAGGAAATCCCCCCCACCCACCCACCCCCTGGACCCCCCCCCCCACCCCCACACACAAACACACACAGCCCGTGGATACACCCCCCACCCCCGTGGACCGTCCCCCCACCCCTGGACACCCCCTACCCCCTTGGACAGCCCCCCTCCCCCCTACCCCAGTGGATAGCTCGCCCACCCCCTGGACACCCTCGTACCCCCTGGACAGCCCCTCCACCCACGTGGATAGCCCCGCCCACCCCCCCCTGGACACCCCGTACCCCCTGGACAGCCTCGCCACCCCCTGTGGACAGCTCGCCCACCCCCTGGTCACCCCTACCCCCCTAGACAGCCCCCAACCTCATGGACAGCCCACCCAATCCCCCCCCCCACACACACCACCACCCATACACCCCCCCCCCCCATCCCCCTGGACACCCCCACCCCCTGGAGACCATGTAAC